>JAJOZX010012484.1:0-25000 GCA_023014485.1 Bathynomus jamesi
GTGCAAAGTACAGAGAGTGTGGTTCAGATATTATGCTGATATGCTCTTCGCGTTTGGTTCCTTGGTGGTTAGAGAGCCATCACTCTCCTGGACTTGAATCATTGTTTTATCCTTTCTGCCATCAAAGTATATCCCCGCATGGTTTTTGGCTCTCCTATCTGTTGTAGTTCCTTTCTCTGTTTTTGTCTTTCACGTCTTAGCTTACTTCTGTCTATAATATTCCCTTTGTCTTCGGAGTAACAATTTTAAGATCTGCCAATACTGCAGAAGCAATAGCAGCCCCAGCTCTGTCCGACATTTTAAATCTATCACAAGTAATTGCTAATGAAGGCAGTGGCTCACGCATCTGTTGTTCTGATATTACATATTGAGTCGAGGTTGTATCTTCCTCATTATCTTCAGATATCTCTTCTAGTTGTTGAAGTTCACTTGTCTCTGTTTCGATTTGTAAGTTGGACGTATTGGTTATAGCAGCACTAGTTGTTTGTGAGGATTCCAGACGTGCTTTCTCCATTTCCTTTCGATGTTCTCTTGCTTGTAATCGTCTTGTGTGTGCTATGTCAATGCTTCCTTATCACCATTATTCTGCGTGTTCGTTGGTCATTTAAAAAATCCTGCTCTTTTGGAGGGACTTTCTTACTCTTTTCACATGAGCATCTCCTAAACTCCTTACATTTGCAGGTGCAGATGTCAAACAAAGTGCATTTTGAAGAGTTTTCAAATTCTTCAAGCTGATTTTTGTACTTAGGCTGATCCTTGCGTGACTTGTATGGCTTTAATAAGGACCTGTATTTATCATGGTACACTCGCATCATCTGTAAAACGCGTGTATGTGAAACTATTGGCAAAGAGGCCTTCTTCCAAATATTTTCTACCTTTTTGGAAACTGCCTCTGCTATTTCAGAAAATGAAGGCTCCTTGTTATTCATCTGCTCCTTCACTAAATGTTTTGTGAACAGGTAATCTTTCATAATGCAGTTATAAGTTGGTAGTTGCATATCACTCATCTCACAAGGTACTTCAAATATGGCACACTTCATATGTTCTCTAGTGAAATGTTTATATTTAGTATTTGATGCCATAATATTTTTAAGAAAAATTCACAATCACGAAATATCCTGTAACATCAAAACATTATATAATTAATATATATAATATATTTTATAAGTATATATAATATATTATATAAATATATAATATATTATATAAATAAACTAAAATTATATAATACATTATAACAAGCATTTTATAATAAAATCAATATTATCTCTATATAATCACTTTAAAATAAAGTTTATAATATTTCGATCATATTAAAAAACTCTCCGATCAACTGAGCGACTAGGCCTACTACCTAAGAAGACAAGTGTTAACACACTGTTCTAATGACTCACAGAAAGAAATTCCTTCACACCAAAACCCTCCCCCACAACCCTCCCCCACAACATTCACTGTAGTCTCAACATGACTCAGTTACTCTAAATTGTGTTAACTTCAGCTCTCTTGTGGCAGCTGAAGATATTAAGCATATGAAAAGGCATTTTTACAAACGAATTCCTATCATTTAAGAATCTTAATCAAACTATTAGATAATTCTAAGATAAAAGTTTATAATAGTTTGACAAACCTAAAATAGAAGCATTTTTTTCCTTTTTACACAAAATTGTGTTAACTTTAGCCCCCTGGTGGCAGCTGAAAATCTTAAACAAATGAACTCATATTTTGGCAGGCATATTTCGTCCACTAAATGCAACCTTTAATCACTATTAGAACCTCATACTAGAAAAAAAGTATTTTTCGCTCCACCCTATTATGCAAGCTCTTTGAAAAGATGGTGGCCGTCCGACTTTCCTTTACACTGGAGTCGCTTGGGTTATACCCCCCGACCCAGTATGACTTTCGTCGATTTCGGGGTACTCTGGACCCCCTTCTCCTCCTTGGTCATGATGTACGGGAGGCCTTTTCCCGCCGGAATCTTGTTCTGGTCGTCTTTTTCGATGTCCAAAAGGCCTATGACACGACCCGTCGGGGAGTTGTCATGGACCGTTTGAAGTCTCTTGGTTTTGTGGGCTTTTTGCCCACATTTCTTCGTAACTTCCTCTGCCGTTGCACTTTCCTCGTCCGTAATGGGGCGGCCCTATCTGACCTGTATGTTCAGGAGGAGGGGGTGCCCCAGGGGTGTGTCTTGAGCGTCTCCTGCTTCAATCTGGTCATGTCTCCGCTACCGAGAGCCCTTCCGCCCTCGGTGCGCTGTTCCATCTACGCCGACGATCTGGCTGTCTATGCCGCGGGGACGAGTCCCCCCCTCGTGGAGAGGCAAGTCCAACTCGCGGTCAATCGGGTTGAACGCTGGGCGTCGTCGGTGGGCCTTACGCTGTCTTCCCCGAAGACTTCGTGTGTGGCCTTCCTTCCGTCGAGGAGACGGGGATCCGGCGCCGTCCCGGCCTTTATTCTTACAGTCAGGGGTCAGCCTCTGGCCCTCGTTCAATCAGTACGTTTCCTGGGCATTGTTTTCGACAGCCGTTTGAGCTGGGTTCCCCACCTTCGCCGGCTGCGCGAGTCTACAAGACGTACCCTGGATTTGCTGGGACATCTGTCGCATACTACATGGGGCGCGGATAGGCGGACACTCCTCCGTTTGTACGTGTCCCTGGTACAGTCACAATTAGACTATGGGAGTGTAGTGTATGGCTCCGCTTCCCGTACGGCCCTTCGGATACTGGATCCGGTCCTCTCTAGAGGACTGCGCATGTCATCTGGCGCCTTCCGCTCCTCTCCGGTTGATAGTCTGCAGGTTGAGTGCGACATCCCTCCCTTGGAGGATCGGAAGTCGTTCCTCATTGCCAAGCACTGTCTCCGGATTCTCCGTCTTCCCAACTCTCCTCTATTCCAGGTGGTTGAGAGGGCGTTCTGCCGGGATGGGGGATGGTATTTCACCGACACGGTGACCTCCCTCCTCGATGGTATGGGCACTCCTCCTCCATCCGTTACACCGGTCTCTTTCAAAGGTGTTGCACCTTGGGAGAGCACCCATGTTGCGTGCTGTAGGGCGTTGCGCCCCGTTCGCAGGGCCGATTCTGACTCTGCCTTGCTTCGGTCTCTGTTCCTTCAGCATGCAGCGTGTCACTCTGCATGTGTTGCGGTCTTCACAGATGGCTCGAGGTCGTCGGGGGGCGTTGGGGCTGCGGCTGTTCCCCAGTCGTCTGCCCTTGCTCCCCGATGAGGCTTCCGTTTTCACGGCGGAGCTCTCTGCCATTCTGAGCGCTCTGGAGGTGGTGCGGGAGCATCCGGATGGGTCGTTTGTCATCTTTTCGGATTTCCGCAGTGCCCTGGAGTGTTTCTACCCTGTCCACCCACTGGTCCGACGAATCCAGCTACTGTGCCATATCCTTGTCACTTTTGGTGGCAAGGAGGTGGTATTTTGCTGGGTCCCTGCACATGTTAACGTGGCTGGAAATGAGGCTGCCGACCGAGCTGCCCGTTCCGCGTGCCGACTACAGGTTTCACCCGTGTCCCTCCCCTTTTCCGATTATATCCCTGGCTTCCGTAGATTTTTGCGCTCCCGGTGGCAGAGTCGCTGGGATGGCGCTACAAATAACAAACTCTGCAAGATTAATCCCAAATTGGGATGTTGGGCCTCTTCCTTCCATCGGTCGCGCCATAAGGAGGTGGCTCTGGCCCGTCTCCGTATTGGCCACACCCACCTGACCCATGGCTATTTGATGGCCGGGGATCGGGTGCCCCGATGTTCCAATTGTAACGTTTCACTTACAGTTGCCCACCTCCTGGTGGAGTGTCCGCTTTACTCTGCGCTGCGCGCAGAGTATTTTCCCTTTTTGGTGAGCGTCGGGCCTTGTGATAGGCTTGGCGCTATTCTATCTGAAGGTCCCTACTTTTCGGTAACCGGGTTGTTCTCCTTCCTCTTTCGCTCCCGACTTCTTTACCGGCTGTGACTCCGCTATGATTTTTCTGTATTTTTTTTTTTTTTTAATTTCTTCCTCCTCCTCCCCGTCTATTGTTCATTTCCGTTAGCTGTTTCATAGTCTTCGTCTTGTGTTCGCTCTGCTATCCACCTTTCTTTTGGTGGCCATGAGCGGTCATACTTTGAAACTAAAAAATAAAAATAAAAAAAATAAAAATCTAAGAAGTAATTGTAATTATCCTGAAAGAAAAAGTAATTTTTCCAAGCCTGACTTTTAGTATTATCAAATGTTATTAAAGGTAAGGATTGAATAAACTTGGTTCAAAGCTATAGCGTTTAATCATAGTTTTAAAGATTAATATGAATGCAATTGAATATATTGGAATAACATGAAAGATCACTTGTATACAACAAGTTTAACAATGGATCTGAAAATAGGCCCTGAGGTACACCAGGTTATATAATCATTACAGAAAAGAGGACAATACTGGACCCTACAAACTGATTTATCGGACAAATAGCTTCTAAGAGTACCTCTAAAACACTAACAACACAGTTTGCTGAATAGAATATTATGATATATATATATGAGTAGCATCAAAAGTCTTGCTGAAGTCCAGAAAAATGAAAATAATCTACTTCGTTTACGATACTAACATTTTCCATCAGATTTCAGGCAACTATTTAAGTCTGTTGTTTTTCTTACAGAATCTTCACTGATGAGATTAAAAAAAATTTACTTTTCAATTACTCGAAATATATTCAAAATTACCACTGTAACCTGTACAAATTAATTCATAATTATTTAGCATAATAATTTTACACACTTTTAATTAGAGAAGTCCTTGGACTAAAATTCCAACCCATTTTATCAGTCATTAAAAATACATTCCATTAATTACTGCCTGGATGAATTAAAAATGTACTTAAGATATATTGCAAATAAAAATGATTTAAAATTAGATTTACTGAGCGTTCGCTAAAATAGTTTGTTACAGTAAAATCACAGATCTTTTGGGTAGGTTTTCAATCCAATTTTTACATTGTACTTGTTATAATATATTTTCCTTGCCTTGAAAAGAATATCTAATTTACATTAACTTATCAATCCACTTTTTAACCTGATCTTCCACGATGTCCAATGAGCCATAAGAGCTGAGAATAACATCATGAAAGTTTTTTACGTCAAAACGGTCTCCCAGTTCCTCCTCTGCTTGATTTCTAAGTTGTTCAAACTTCATCTGTCCCATTTTGTACCCGAGTGCTTGTCCGGGCCGTGTGATGTAACGATCTATTTGATGCTGAAAGAGGAAGTAATTTTAAAATTTTCCAATTTCTTTAAGTAAAAAGGTCATTACTCCCATAACTTAATTTATAGCGTAATTAAGTTTCATTGAAAATACATACACGAGGAAATGTCCATAACATCATGCAAACATTTCGAAATGAGTATTCGCGACTACTGATCTAATTATGAATGATTCAAGTAGTTGGTTAGGCCTTACTTTTCATGATGAATTAAGTTTGATTTAACTTGGCAAAGTAAAACCCTTATAGGCGACCAACAAACACCATTCAAATTATCAATTTTATAAAGAAAAACAGCTGACAATTCTGAGCTAAAAAAAACAAAAGGTTTTCTTCAATTTATAAAAACTTACACTCTCCACAATAGGCCTAATTCTATGTCTTTTATCTCAACTTTAAACACCATCAATTTTAATACTGGAAAGATCATTGAAAGATCATATTCGATAGTAGCATATGAAGAACTTCAATAATTATGAAATAAAGCAAGGTATAAGGTTTCCGATCCCTAACCTCATTATTTGTTCACAAATGATGACAATCAAGTTATCTTTCTGGATCCTTGTAGAAAAAGTTAAAGATAATCTAGAAGAAAGTATGATATGAATAGAGATAACGACACGTGACAGACGACAAGAGAAATTTTCCTCTTCCACAAATGATAACAAATTAGAAATAAAGTCCTTACTTCAACAGAAACTTTAGACTTCGCTGTGTAGTTGAACATGTAATCAATTGCTTCTTCTCTTGTCCATCCTAACGCATGCATTCCCGTATCCACCACAAGTCGACAGGCACGATACATTTCTTCATTATAATGACCGTATCTGTATTACAAATTAAGCAAGCGGAATTTGGAAAATTATGCTTTATAGAATTTTTGGGTGCTACTATAGCGTGATTCCTACCGGTGACTTCGATACTATAGGGTGATTCCTACCCGTTTTGGTTCGAAACTACAGTACTGTAGAGTGTGATTCCTATCCAAGGTATAAATGAAAATATAATAAATATAAAATGCTATTTATTATTCAATTTTATTTATTTAAAAAATAGTTTCGGTGCTACTATAGTATGTAGTCTACCTACGATTGGTTAGGTTTAGTCACGATATTTTCGTTAAAACTAACGAAAATATCATGACTAAACCTAACCAATCGTCAAGGGCGATGGACATTGGAATGTAAACAAGCAATTAGTAAACAAGGTAAGAAACTATAATTAAAAGGTAGACCGCCGAAGCGAGGTAGGAATCACGCTCTAGTAGCACCAATTTTTGTTTGTCGAGATATAAATTAGTACATTACAGTATCGTTAATTTAAAGAAAGCCATCACCGATTTTTAACAATAACTCGTATGCAAGTTTCTCAGAACAGAACTATGTGCAATTATTTCTGATTATATCTTATAATGTTATTCATACTATATAATGAAGAAAATATAAATGGGTTGCAATATTTCTTGTACCTTTCCAAGGGATCGTCGTATAAATTCATGTCGAAACCAAGACCTTCCGCATATAATGCCCATCCTTCTCCGAAGTAAGTGTACCTGGGAAATCGAGAAGGAGACATGCCTGTGACCCCTCGTTCCATGGCTTTTCTGAAGAAAGGAAAGTCGGGGGACTCGATACTGTAAGATCGTTGAAAGTGATGACCTGGGTTCCCTTCATGCAAAGACAAAGACATCATCCTGTATTTGGGTCTGAAAAGTTTTGAAAAAAAAATCTCATTTCGGTGCTTACAAGGGATTAATACTCGTATGGATTGTTTATGATTGTTACAATGTCTGGTCATGTAATATTAATCATGGTTGCTGATTATTTCAGCAAATACTTTATAGAATGAGAAAATAATTAATGTACGAGTAATCGAAATTAATTACTTTTATAATGAAAAGTGTCTGATTAATATAGAAACCTTATGAATGGAAAAGAGATTAGTATTATAATAAATGATAGATGCTTCGTATCGTGGGAGATAAAATTTTAACTGAAATTACATCAACCCTGGAAGCATAAATATACAGTATGGAAACGTAGGAACAGGTGTAGCATCATTAACTCCTTTCATTCACGAATATTTTTTATTTAAAACACAAAGTATAGGATTTATTGTTATTCAAAACTAAACATTTTAGTAATTAGTCACTTAAATTACAAACATTTTGGACTCCTCTGATAACAAAACTTAAACCTATATTAAACATCGGAAGCATTTGTAGAAAAGTCGCATCTTAGTACAATATATACAGTAATCTTATTTCGGGTCACCTGAAGAACGGGGACCCAGCCTTCTTTAGTTAGCGTTATAAGGCCAACTAACGAAAATATCACGACCTAACCTAACCAATCGTCAAGGACGTACAGTTGACCTAACAATTGGTTAGGTTAGGTCAGGTCGTGATATTTTCGTTAGTTAGCCTTATAAGGCTAACTAAAGAAGGTGGGGCCCTGATCTTCAGGTGATCCACTAAACCTAACATCAGAAGGGTTTGTAGAAAAGTCGCATCTTAGTGAAATAAGATTTAAAATTGCCTTGTGAAGTTTAAATGTACCTCACGTGAAAGTACCTTAAGTTACTTTTTTTCAATTTTTTTCTTTCTGAACTTAAAATGAGAACTAACACCAAATTATTACCATCAAATAGAACCCAATGGCCTCAATTTTAATTAATAAGCTGGTTGTTGCAGTTTAGCTAATATGTAGTTAGCTAATATTAATAAGTTGTTGGCTAATAAGTAGTTTGTTGCGGTAAAATAAAAATATAATAGTTCCCTCATAACGGGAACAATGTACAGGGTGTTCGAGAAGTCCCGTCACTCCTACAAAATGTACATATTGTAATACAAATTTTATTTTTGTATGATTAATTGTATTTATATGTGGTAGATGTACACTTCAGAAAAAAATCACTGTTTCACGTGCAGGAATTGTTGGAAAAACGGTGAAAAACCGTTCACAGGCTTCATATCGCTTCTGCGTGTCTGTATCGCTTTATTCATTAACAAATGACAGGCGGTATGGTTTCATGCCGAGATCTTTTGTCATGTGGTCTCTCATTTTGGAACATGGGGACTGCACGTTCTTGTGATCGTTTCCGAATTGATTTTTTCGGTGAACGTGCTACCGATGCAATCACACCTTCACATTGTTGTTCTCCCGTTGTTGAGCTTCCCGACCGTGGTCTGTCCTTGATGGAGCCAGTGTCAAACAGCTTTTTCTCCCAGCGTAATACCGTTTTGTTTGGTGGTGTAGCCTTATTGAATTTGGTGTTGAAATCATCCTGGATATCATGCATCGTTTTGCCAGTATGTGTCCTTTCATGAGCCCATTGGCTCATCACTATCCTTTCCTCCAGAGTGTAAGTCGACTGGTCTGCCATTGTTCACACAACTCTAATACCTGGAAAAGAAAAATATATCAATGAATCGCATATGAATTCAATTAATCACACAAAAATAAAATTGGTATCACAATATGTACATTTTGTTGGGGGTGACGGGACTTTTCGAACACCCTGTACAGTAGGGCTCCTCTTGCGCATAATATAGAGCCAAAATTATATTGTTTGCATTAGTATATCGCTAACCTTTTAAACTAAACTTAACGGTAAAGTATGTGTTCCTCTAAATTTGAAGAAAACTTTAGATTTCCCTAAATATGTAGCCTATCATCTGCCACTGAAATTTTACTGAAGATAATAGTTTTACATGTATAAAAGTTTCAACTCATTCATATGGTATGTCAAATTTAGTAAGTTTGTAAGCAAAAACCTTTTAAAAATGAACAGTTTGATTTCTTCAGCTGCTAGAATAAAAATTGTTCATTCCTAAACATTTTTCTTCAAGTTCTTCAGCTTAACCACACCATCAGAATAAAATGTTTTTTACGTGGAGAAATAATATTTTTGTTTTAATGCCTAATGGTCCAATCACATATAATATTTATAAACCTTTGAATCTCATTAATTTCAATAAACAATATGAAGCTGCCTCGGCAAGTGGGGTTGGGAAGAAGGGGAAGCATCACTATATCGGGAAAGGAGTTAAGAATCACTAAGAAATATTCACGTAATTTGTTTGTCCCCATTTTCTGTAGCTTTAGTCTAAATTTTCGTATTTATTAAACTTAAAAGTAAAATAAATATTTGAGGATACATACTGCGAGTCGAGATAATAAGTCCGCACATAGAAAACGCCAGGCCTTGATCCGTCGAAAGACCCGATTGATGATAGCCTCCACTTGTATAAGGTACAGGATCAGCAGCCACTCTGGAGCAAGTTTATATTTGCTTAAATCCACAAAATTTAGCACAAAAATGTATATAAAAAAAGTTAATAAATGAAGAAGAATGTGAATGCAGCTGGTTTGGGTGGCGCATGTAGAAGTGTAGACCAGAGAGTGGAAGACATCAAGCTAGAGGAAGTTGAACGAGCAGTAAAGCTGAAGAAGGGAAACCAGAAATTGGTGAGATATGCAGTAACATGATTGAAAGTAGAGATAGAATACTACTAGAATAACTGTGGAAGATGTCAAAGAGCGTTGGAAACTGGGTGTATATGTGGTGATTGTTCAAAAGCTGTAGTTTCACCACTGCAGAAAAATAAAGGTAAATGGGATGAATGTAAATAATATAAGGGTATAAATCTTTTAATTATAGCTGGAAAAGGTATATAGAAGAATGGTGATAGAGTAAATATTGTTCAGGATGTTGTATAGAAAAGAACAAGGAGGTTTGAGAGAAGGAAGAGGATGTGTTCAAGTTGTTCAAACTAAATCTCGTTGAAACGCAGTAGGCCTATTTCATAATCCAAGTGTCATTACAATATTTGATTGGGCATCAGACTAATTCTCTAATACAAACCCGCACTAGGTTTATTTCCTATGCCCAGTTCATGTCATTTCCAGTACCGTAATTCCGTGGAGCATTCTGCTATTGTGTTCATTCATATCATCCATAAATACTTTACATCCGTTTATTTATGTGATAGATTTAAGCATTCTCTTACTGAAGGCCTAATTCATTTACGTGTACTAACTTAATACATCCCTTCCAATTATCATTAGGCCACAGCATCTTGTTTCTATGTTCCATTTATGCGTAATCACTTAGCATCATATAATTGCCTTATATAAATGATATTCGTATAATCATTGTCATAGCATTTCTCCCAATTGTCATTAGGCTACAGCATCTTGTTTAGTATTTCATTACTGCGTAACTCTGGCCTACATAAGCAGTGTAATACGTGACCTAAAGAGCACTATAAACGCACGTCACTAATTTCCATAATTCTTAGGCTGCATCATTTATTGTGTTTTTATTCATAGTCAGCGTGTTACATAATCTATTTGTTGTATCTTAACGTATATGCATAATTTCTGTAATCACTAGTTTTCATATTTCATGTTGTGTTCCATTTTGCACGTCATTAGCCTAACATAAATGAATACATTACTAGATCATTAAGCTCTTAACCACTTCTCTTATTGGCTAAGCTCCATGTCATCTTAGAATAATATAAAGGCCGTTAAATAATTTATTCACAATAATTATTGTCAATCATTTGTTATTCACTGTGAACAAATAACTGATTTATTTTCTTAATTAAATACAAAACAATAAGGTGCTTTTTATAACCTTAATATTTGCTTGGGTGTAATCCAAGCTGGTGGCCTCGAAGCAATTCGTATCACTCGGAAATATTAGAGTAGGGCTACTCCATTAGCCACTTTCAACTGGCGATACTGTATGACATCATAAATTGTTAACCCAGCCTGTCATTATAACAATCAATTTGCATCAATTAAGCACTAACATTAAATTAATCATTATCACCTCAAAATGGCTAAAACTGGGCCCACTATAGATATATATAATATTATATATATATATATATATATATATATATTATATATTATATATATATATATTTTATATACTGTATATATATATTTTATATACTGTAGATATATATATTTTATATACTGTATATATATATATTTTATATACTGTATATATATATATTTTATATACTGTATATATATATATTTTATATACTGTATATATATATATTTTATATACTGTATATATATATATTTTATACTGTATATATATATATATTTTATATACTGTATATATATATATTTTATATACTGTATATATATATATATATTTTATATACTGTATATATATATATATTTTATATACTGTATATATATATATATATTTTATATACTGTACAGGGTGGACCGTAAGTTTCCATACATAGGAAAAATTAAACGTTTGTTTTTATGTTTCAGATACCCTAAGAATATGCGTTTGACGTAAGATCTTGTTTACTGATGAAGCAAATTTTACGTCAATGGAGAGGTTAATCGGCAAAACATACGTTATTGGAGTAATGCTAACCCTAACTGGCTGAGTCCGACGAAGATGCAAGGTGCCGGTAAAGTGATGGTGTGGGCCGGGATATGGGGTGACAGAATTATTGGACCAATTTTTGTCAGTGGAAATCTTAATGCCGAAAGGTATCTTAACATGTTGCAAGAAGAGATTTTCCCATCCTGCTAAACGAGGAAGGTAACTTCCCAGTTTACTTCCAGCAAGATGGAGCTCCACCTCATTATGGTCTTCACGTGCGTCGGTATTTGGATCAGCAGTTTCCGGATGCTTGGATTGGTCGGCGTGGTCCTGTGGAGTGGCCTCCCAGATCCCCAGATCTCACCCCCCTTGATTTCTATCTTTGGGGCACTTGAAGGCCATGGTGTATCAGGAAAAGATACGAGACATAAATCATCTAAAGGAACGTATCACCAACGCCATTACAAGCATAACGTCAACTGGCTAATGCGTGTTCATCAACAGTGGGGAACACGTATTGAAATGTGTTTTCAAAACAATGGCAACCATGTAGAGCATATTATATAAATAAAATGGTTGTCCATAAAAAAATTTTATTTTTCCTATGTATGGAAACTTACGGCCCACCCTGTATATATATATATATATATATATTCATCATATATATATATATATATTTTATATACTGTATATATATATTTTATATACTGTATATACAGTATATATATATATTATATACTGTATATATATATATATATTATATTATATATATATATTATATATATATATAATATATATTTTATATATATACAGGGTGTACATAAAGTCAGGATCTATTTTTGTGAAATAATTATTTTTTCTATTTTTCTTTTCAGAAGCCCTTAGAATGAATACAGAAGAGCGTGTGGCAATCGTAATTTGGCGAATCGAGGGAAAGAAATACAATGACATCAGATAGAAGTTCAGAAGGAGATTTCATAAGCCGGGCCAATAGACAAGACAATACGAAAATTGGTGAACAAATTTAAACGAACGGGATCTGTAAATGATGAAGCAAGATCAGGACGACCGTGTATGTCAGATCTTACCGTGAATGCAGTACGCGGAATTATCACTGAGGAGCCACGTACGTCCGTTCGTGCTGCATCACACAGACTCGGCCTCCCGACGTCATCTGTGCACAAAATTCTGAAAGTTAATTTGCAGAAGAAAAACTATCATTTGCAGGTTTTACATGATTTACATGAGGAAGATTTCCCTCGACGAAGTGCTGTGTGTGCTGATCTCGTAGAACAAATCTGGAGTGATAATTTAATTAATGGACAACATTCTCTTTAGTGATGAAGCCACTTTCCATACGTGTGGAAAAGTAAATCGCCATAACTGTCGAATTTGGGCAGATGAAAGACCGAATGATTTCGTCCAAAATTGGGAAAGAGACTCGCCTAAAGTTAATGTCTGGATGGGTTTAACAAAATCTAAGGTTTATGGTCCTTTTTTCTTTGCTGAAGCTACAATTACGGGGCTTATTTATCTGGACATGTTGCAGCAATTCCTTGAACCTCAGCTGATTGGGGATAGGATTGTTAGTACCGTCGTCTATCAACATGATGGTGCTCCTTTTCACTATGCCAAAATGTTCAGGATTATCTAAATGGACGTTTTCCAAATCGCTGGATCGGACGCGGAAGCAACAGACCTTGGCCAGCGAGATGACCAGATTTAACCCCTTTAGATTTCTTTGCATGGGGCTTTATCAAATCGCACGTCTATCAGACGAAGATTACGAGTCTTGAAAACTTACGTACACGTATACGAACTGCTGCAGATAACATAACCCCGCAAATGCTCCAGAATGTGTTTAGAAATGCTGCGGAACGATTTGAGCTGTGCAGGGATACTGATGGGCGTCACGTCGAATCCTACTCTTAATTATTTAATAAATGTTACCACTTTATCATGTTATGATTGAATTCCATATAATTTCCAAGTGCTTCACAAAATAGATCCTGACTTTATGTACACCCTGTATATATAAAACCTTGGTTATGCTTCCGCCCGAATTATTGATTTTGACGAAGGTCAAGCTTGTCAATCCACTTTGGACCTACAGTTTAACGTGGAATCCGAACCACGCCCACCAGCAGCCCAGCATCTTAACCACTAGGCTACCCAGGGTACCTATTTATCTACCAACCAATTTTTTTTATTGTGTGGAAAGATGAACAGCTGTGTTTTGCCGCGCGCCGGCTGCCGTCACCAGGTCTCGATCCCGGGCCGATGGATTCGTAGTCAGCGACGCTAACCACTACACAACCGAGGCGCATATATATATATATATATATATATATATATGATACAAACAGACAGTGCATGGAACAAGGAACTCTTCTGGGATAATTAAATCCACTATAGTCCGAATAAGTAATGGTAAATGACAAATACCATAGTTTTTCTTTTTCATGATGCTAGCCCGACGTGGGCAACGGGTCACTCGCAAAGAGGTCCCATAAATATAGCTTCCCTCACCAGCTATCTGCAAAGCAGACAGGATCCAGCTTTGGGACATGGATCTAGGGTTTAAAGCAGCCTAGCCCTGCTACATTTAGAACCTCAATATAAGCAAAAGACTCGCTGCCTTCACGTCAGAGGGAAGCTATATTTATGGGACCTCTCTGCGAGTGACCCGTTGCCCACGTCGGGCTAGCATCATGAAAAGAAAAACTATGGTATTTGTTATTTACCATTACTTACTCGGACTATAGTGGATTTAATTATCCCAGAAGAGTTCCTTGTTCCATGCACTGTCTGTGTGTATCATAAAAAACTCAGGGGACCATTCTGAGTTCATTCCTATATATATATATATATATATATATATATATATATATATATATATATATACACAGGGTGGTCAAAGTCGCGCATCATATGAAGGGGATGGCGCTTTTAGGTAGGGGATGGCTGCGAAATTAACAACAGACGAGAGGGTGAGCTTGGTGAATCGGTATGGAATTTAAATTCTGTATCGATTCATCGATTTGTTGTACATACATTAAAACCAAGCTCACCCTCTCGTCGACTGTTAATTTCGCAGCCATCCCCCTATCTAAAAGGAAAAAATAATTTAGTCAACACTGACAATTCCTATGATGCGCGACTTTTGCGACGCCCTGCATATATATAATATAATCCATCCCCATTGTCCGTTTTTACGTTTATTCGTCGTTAATCACGATCATCCCCCTCATATCCGTCACGTATTCCCGCTTATCCGTTTTTTTGGCCATTAGCCCCTAGATGAAACGACGCGCATTTCGTCGTTCGTTCATCCATTCGTTGTCTGGGGCATTGTCTTGTTTTAATACTTTCGAACTTCAAAGCTGCCTTCAGTCTGTTCTCTGAACGCCATAGTTGGTGGTTGTCTTTCGTTGCTCTGGTTATTATTTGGTGAAATAATTAATTAAATTTATTTACATTGGCCTCTAACTTCTAAGAGTGACTCTAGTGGTGCTGTGAGTAAAAGGCCCAGGAAACCTGTGAAATTGGAAATGAAATTAGACATGATAAAGCGTGCGCAACAAGGTGAGCGTAGTGTGGATATCGCCAGACATCTTGGAATTTCACCAACGATAGATGAAGGAGGCGGATAAATATAAACAATACGTAAAGGTAACAACAACTGTTACTACAAAGATGGAAAGAGGTGGGGATTTTTTGTTAATTAAAATGGATGAAATGTTAATGTGGATGGAGGACCAAACCTAAAAGTGAGTACAGTGTTAATTTAGGAGAAGGCCTCAAGCACTTTTAGATACTTGAAAAATAAGGGAGGCGAGAGTGTTGCTTTATTTATTGTTTGATATTCATTTTGTATGTTTTTGGAGACTTATACTGCGTTATATCAAGGCTAAAAACATGTTAGAAAGTAATTTTTCAACTATTAAAGGCACTTTATATTTAAAGGCTGGGGACCTAGGAATGTAACTATCATTTACATGGGTCTATGGGAAATTGTTATTCGTTATCCGTCACGTTTTCAAGGAACCAATTAACGACGGATATCGGGGATTGACTGTATATAATTTATACATATATGTATATAATGTCTCTCAATCATAAAATTAGTTTCGTAGATTAAACAGTATGTAACAATAACCTGAGTTCTGCTTTCGGGATGTTCTTGAAGATCTGCGACAGGCGAGGAGAAATCAGATCTTGGGCGATGCGCTCAAATCCCGCGATTAAATCATCGGAATTATTGTAGTAATTATTCGGATCATTTCGAATCATGTTTGCGAACTCGAGCGTACTCATGTTTTCGTAACCCATCTCATCAATGATCTGCGTAGGAGGTACGTGATTTCGTTTAAACAATTCGTTTCGCATCAAAGTCAATCTCTCTAAACAACTTTAGTACACTAAATATGAAGTTATTTCTTGATACATTTCGATGCAATAAATTTAAAGTCTGGACTGAATTTATATTTTTAAATAGAAAAACTTCATTCATATTCTATAAAATGGATAAGGTTACAGGTGATTTTGGAAACACTGTTATATAGAATATATATGAACACAATTGTTGAATGCGTCAAATCTCAAATTAAACCAACCAAAGAAGGTGTAACAAAATTCTTTACCCGGTTTTTGGGGATGAGAGAAATATTTTGATCAATTTAAAAAACTTGACAAACCTGAATAACAGCCACTATTCTTTTCTTGTGTTTCAAACACTATTTAAACATGATTTTAGAAGGAGCGCAGTAGTTGACCAAAGAACTCTGTCAATCTCCGTGCTTTGCAAAGCTTCTTTGAATACGCCGACCAAAGATTCTCTGGAATTTTGGTCTTGTCCTCTTCGAGTGAGTATTGCAGAGAGCGATTTCAGTTAGTTGTTTGACAATTGCACAGGTTTTCGCACAAATGAAGTAGGCCGATTTACCAGGACATCGTTCGAGTTTCACTTACTAAAAATTGCTACATTGATGTTATCTGTCAAAACTACAGAAATATCCTCCAAAACCGGTAAGAATGTTGCTACACTCCTTACAGTTACGTTACTACCTTTTGCATCTCTTCTTCAATTCTTTCAACTTCACTGAAACCGATATTCTGAATTTCTTCTGCAGTATAATTGGTCGATGTGTGAAACCTTTAAAAAGTTTTGTGGAAGTGTTATTTGTAAAGGAAGTGTCTTTCAGGATCGTTTAATACTTTCTTGAATGCGAAATAAATGTCGTTCTTGGGATTATATTAAGAAACTGTTAACTTACCAGATGAGGCTATCGTAGAATTCGTCTCCTCTGTTGATGGATGTAATTGCAATAGCTTCCCTTGTCACGTACTCATTTAAAACGTAGTCCAAAAGTTTTTCATATGCCGGGCTTATCTACAACATATAAAATAGCTGTGTGACCATTTTTGCGATATGTGAAAGATTTCACCATCAATGTTAGTGATGTGTAGGACTCGGGACCGGTCTCGGTCTCAGCCATGGTGGTCTGTACTACATCACTGTAATGTTCCTCAAGTGCAACGAACACTTATCTTGTTTTAAGTAGGCAGTTAACTGCTGAGAAATGTTACAAACTATAAATGTGTGAATATATTATGAGTAAATTTTGCAACTGTTACTCGATAACCTCTCTAGAATCTTTATTCCTGAATGTGAAATACAGAGCTTAGGAATTAAGCATTACACAATATTGAATACATGCAAAAATTGCGTATGGTCTCGGTCTCGGTTATGGTGGTCTCGACTACATCACTGCTATGTCATTCAATTTTACTGTCATATGCATTTGAATCTCCTACATAAATTTGGTGAGCATTCCTTTTCCTCTTTTAATTAAACTAGTGATTTTGGCAGCTAAAATCAGCGTAAAGTTATCCATGTATTGCAGCAGCGGAGGTGTATTGTACAGGGTGACCATAAAGTCTGGAAACATGGGATATAGTATTACGATAATTATTTTTTTCCGTTGTACATTATCTTAATAAATCATTCATACGATCCTATGTTTCCAGACTTTGACCACCCTCTATTTTAGTTGAGTGAATACTTACATCTTGAGCAATAGCTGATCGAACTCTCTCTTGTATGTCTCTTATTTGTTCTGGAGTAAAAGTGTCAGGGAAGCCGTCTTTGAAGAAGTTATATAATGGGAATTCTGTCGGGTCCTCAACCACAAACCTTCCTATTGACTGATTTAGATGTTTCTGGAAAATGTGTGAATATTTATTCATTGAAAGTTTAGAATAGTACAGAATGTCAAAGTTTTTTTAAGGTTTTTTTTTTATTAAAAAAAAAAAAAAATCAGATTCCAACGCCGACTAACAATTTTTATCAATGATCATAAGATGAACTTTCTGCAAAACTTCTGGACAACTGGTGGGTTTATTTTACCGTTTCCATAAAATAAATTAAATAAATTAAAAGACCATTTTATATCTGACCACCTTGGTTAACAAAAATAAAGCGTGTTTACTATAAGATTATTTCGTTCATCATATTATAAAGGTTTGAAAATTTAAATAAATAACGATGTCGGAAGCCATTAAAAATAAATCATCAAAATCATAATTTCACCAATGAGTTGGGGTGAGAAGGCAAACAAAAAAGTAAAAAATTACTTGTGCACTTTCCGTTTAGAATTGACAAAAATATTGAAAATGTTTAAGAAATATGATTATATTATAATATTCAAGAAAGATTCGTACTTCTCATACTTTCTTCACACTCAAAACATAATTACAACTAGGGCTGGGCATTAGGGCATATCATACTTTGCAGAGTCCGAATTTCACTCTGGCTAATATGTATTTTTATGTAAAATTTAATTCTAAGAGGGGTTTCTTTTCTGCAACTTTTCCCAAAAATCGCGTTATCATGTTCAAAATTGCGGTTTTCTGTTCTATGTTGAAATACCGAATATTCAAATGAACACAACCTCATATTTTTAACCCTTTGTCGTAATTTGTTGCCATTTAGACACATTAACTTTGCTTAACTCTTGCACAGGTTTAATACATACATACATAAGAAAAAAAATCTACTCCATTTGAATCTTTGTAACCATTTGGACGCAGAAGGCGAAGATCAACATTCTCTCAATAGATGATCTCTGGGAAGATCTCTGGGATATTCTTTGATGGCAAGCAGGATAGGAACACAAAGGTGTTGAAATATGACGAAGTGACAGGGCGATTTCATCCTGGCAAAGTGATCGAGGAGCATTACACTATCACGTGGGAGCCTCAAGAAAAGTACCTCTTCCATTTCCCTCCCAAGGAACCTGAGGAAGGAGAAAAGCCTGCTCATAAGATCACTCAGGGCCTGCATGAGTGGCTTCTGGATCACGGAGCTGACGAGAGCCTTGTAATGATTGGAAGAGACTCTACCAACACCAACACGGGGTGGTCTGGAGGCGCCATAGCCCTATTGGAGAAGATGCTGGGTCGCAAGTGCCACTGGATGATCTGTCAGCTCCATGTGAACGAGCTTCCCCTGAGGCACTTAATCATCAAGCTGGACGGCCCTGTAACTCCCCGGTCAGGCTTCAGTGGGCCTATTGGAAAACTTCTTGAGAAAGTGAATGAACTTGAGGTCAACTTCAACTTCAAACCAGTGGAAGGAACTGAAGATATCATAGAGCTGCCAGTAGAGATAGTCAAATCTCTCTCCACAGACCAGCACAACTGCTATCTTCTGATCAAAGCCATCAAGTCAGGAAGTCTCAGTCCACAGTTGGCTGGTCTCAAGTGCGGACCTCTGAACCAATCCAGGTGGCTCACTACTGCACAGGCCATCTTGCTGTTGTAGATGTGGGAGCACGGACTGAAGGGGGTGTTGAGGAGGCTCGAGGTCCTCGTGAAATTCTGCCTTAACTTCTACTTCAAAATGTACTACGACATCAAAGTGAAGCACCACCTCAAATTTAGTCCGGCACACGTTTTTTCAATCCTGAGGCTGCTGAGGAACCAGACTACCGAGGTCAGGAACATCATCTCTGCTGCAGTGATAAGAGGAGCTTACCACGCACATCCTGAGAACATCCTGGCTTCATTCCTGTGCAGTGAGGATGAGCATTAGAGAGCTTTTGCTGTGAGCCAGATAGAGAAGATCAGAGAAGGAACAGACTTTGGTGATACGACAGTGAGGCCCCATAAAAATCCCAAAGTCAATCTGCAAGCCACTTCACCTGAGGATCTCATCAACTGGGAATCAGAGAATATTACGAGCCTATTTTCACCTGCAAGATGACCTTGACTGAGTTCGAGATCTCGGGAAAACTCCACTCAAAGTGAACGCTTTCTCTGTTCATACTCAGTCCTGCGAGAGAGCTGTACAGGAAGTCTCAACTGCTTCCCAAGCTGTGTACGGTCACGAGAGGAGAGATGGGTGGGTGAGAGCCAGGATAGATCATCGAGAAATGCTCCCAGTGTTCAGATCGAAGCAGGACATACTTAAGAGCTTTTCAGGTTCGAGTGGCTGATGAAGAGGCTGAAGCCATCGTCAATGCTCATAAAAGCTGAGTCCTCATAAGATCATAATATAAGATATTATGAGGCCACGCTTTTCAGGGATCCAGGAAGAACAGGCGTGTAAACCTACACGTGGAGGTGGCAAGTCTCCAGCTACTCGATCAGAGTAGAGCTGGTGAGCCGCGCCTATTCTTTGAAGAAAAACTTAAAATTCTTAAGTTTTACGTGAAATCTAAACATTTTTTCAGCACCCAGAGGTGTTGAAACACGCAAGAAAGCAAGGATGAGGTCAGAAAAGCAGCTTTTAAACTAAATCATATGCAGAACAGCTGCGCGCTTTGGTTTGGGTGCCCTGAGGCTGCGTTAGGCAGCCTTCAAATCAGAAAATCGCGATTTTGACCATGAAAATGAGATTTCTCGGAAAAGTTACAAATAATAAACCCATCTTAGAATTAATTTTTACATAGGAATACATATTAGCCACTTTGTTTTTCCAAAATTTCAACCCTGAACCCAGAGTATGATATGCCCTACTGGGCATCCAGGATCCTGGAAGTAAAGTAGACGGCTCATTTCCCGGGAAAACTGTCTGTCATCGATCCTGGGATTTCCCGATATTCTATTTTCAGGGGAGACTTTTAAACACAATTTTATTATGAGGTATATTTATTTTATGCAAAGGATTTTCACAATTTAACTTCGTTCATCTGTTTTTTAAACTTTGAAAACCGTCTTCGCTTGAGTATGGGGTGAAATAATATCATGGGATCCGGATGCCCAGCCCTAATTACAACCTTGCTGTCAGAATTAGAAATATAGTAGAAGTTGTTAAAACGAATAAAAACGTTCCACAGCTGAATTAAATGTAATTTAGTGTAATGATCCTCTAACAATTTTTACTGGAAACGGTAAAATTTATCAATGACTTTTGTTTCAATATCAGTATTCTAAACGAATTTTGAGAGATTATATACAACTAACTACTTATTTAAAGCAACAATATTTCCTGATCTTAGTACTCTCTACAGTAGTGGTATTAATAGGATGGGCGCAAAATGTATGAGTGCAAGTTGCAAAGTTACGTAATGAGTGCCACCCCCCTTTGTTGCCAACCCCAAAATGAGGTTGCAAGTGGTATGCAACTTGGAGTTATCCCCCAACCTGATCCCCCCCAAAGGGGAGTGCCAACCTTTGTTGCCAACCCCAAAATGGGATTGCAAGGGGTATGCAAATTGGAGTTATCCCCCAACCTGAACCCCCCAAAGGGACATACCTAACCTAAGAGGCCTCTTTGGGGGAGAAGGGGACGCCTCACCCTCCAAAGGGGCAGAGAGAAAGAGAGAGAGGAGAGAGAGAGAGAGAGATAGGAGGAGAAGACCCAGAGGTCCTTGCTTGACTGGAAGCCAAGCTCATATGAGTTCTTCAGCCACCCGCCGCTCTCTTATAGGGCACTAACCAGCCAGTTGGCTGAGTTGCCAGATTCGTTATTTATTTAATTATTCCACATATTAATCAGCCAGTTGGCTGAGTTGCCAGATAGCGTTAAATAATAATTTATTTCATATATTAATCAGCCTAGAAAGCTGAGTTGCCAGATAACAATATTTATTTAATTATTCCTTATATTATTCAGCCATGTGGCTGCTAAATACCACCATATATTTCAATTTATATTAGGGAGAGTTTCTAAATACCACCATTTATTTATATGAGGATAGTTGTCAGGTACCACCATTTATTTAATTCGTTACCAAAGCAGATGAATTTTCTCCTTAAAGAGAGCTAATTATTTTAGAAGACAAAACATAGTATTATCAAATATTAGTATATATTGCCGTGATGTGCCTTTTATTATAATTTATTTAAATTCATAATTTCTTTATTTTCTTTCCTCTTTCATAATTTATCGGAATTTGAAGTTCTCTAGGAAAACTTATTAATATCGTTTATCAAATTTATTTGTTTATTCATAACATAAACTAAGTTTAAAACAAATACAAATTTTCATCATAATACGCAATTTTATCATTAAACTATAATGTGAAATGCGTTAATATGATTTTTAAATCAAATTAGAAACTAAATTCGGGCTATCTTTACCCTATTGCGCCCCCCGTGCATCTAAAGATGTCGTAAAACACCTCAATTCAAAAATAAATGAACACTTCGTGCGTGGATAATTTCAATTCAAGAAGAAAACTTATCACGTAAACACTAACCGTATTTACTGGAATTTATCTTCAGAAACTTTTAATTAACTTTCGTCAAAGGTTACAACAAACAAAATTAGAAACTTTTTAGTAAAACAATGCAAATATATATCTATTTCAATTTTTCTCTATTTCAATTAACATGTACACTGAATTTCCTAGAATTCTCTACTATATATATATATATATATATTATACCTACATATTTTTTATTACCTGGAAGTGTGTTTCAATTTTATGTTCAAACTTTTTTTAAAACTTTAATGTATAAAAAATACATGTCAATCTCTTTACACAACTAAAATAATTCATTTACATTATTATTTTATTACTTAATTCCTATTTTTATTATCATTAATATCGCATTTTTCGCTAAACCAGAAAATGTAAACACAAAAAAAGCTAAACACAGACAACGTCGCTTAAACTTCGCTAATATTACGGAGAAACGAGGTAGGGCACATTTACGCTTAAACTTCGCTAATATTACGGGAAACGAGGTAGGGCACATTTAAATGTACATTCGAAATATTTTTAAAAAGCACTTGTCAATCGTACAGGAAAAAATATATGCAGTTATATTATATATATATAAATATATGATACGTATATTCATATTAGTACAGGAAATACACACACACACACACACACATACAGATACACACAATTTAAATATATTGTCTTTATGTTCCACGAGGCAAAACGCTAAACTCACATGTGCATCACGCATCGCGCGTTAAACGACTGCAGGAAATCCTAGGCATTACGCCGTCCGATTGCTGGGGGCCCTGATTCATTATATATATATATATATATATATATATATATATCTATATATATACATATATCTATATATATGATATATATATCTATATATATATATATATATATATATATATATATATATATATATATATATGAAAATTATTTCACGAAGGTAACACGTGAAAAATATTTATGATGAATAAAACCACGAAGGAAAGGAAACACAAAATGGTGCTCAAGCGCTTTCGTCTAATGACATCCTCAGGAACACTGAAGTACATAAAAAGGTTAAGCCTATATATTGGTTACAGAAAGAAAAAAAGAAAAAATAAATAACATACATACACACACACACATATATATATATATATACATATCTATATATACAAATACATACATACATACATACATACATACATATATATACAATAAACAGAGAAGTAAAAATTAAAAATTAAAAATTAAAACCTTAAAGGATTACCAGTGAGGCGTACAGATTTGTAAGGAAAAATATCGATTTTTAGCACAAGATCAAATGGATTATAAAAATACAAATTTATACTGGAACTCTGCCGGGTTTTAACACAATGCTGCCTATGGTCAGGTTTCGATATATATAAAAAAATAAATGCAAATTAAAAGTTAATCGATTTTTAGCACAAGATCAAATGGATTATAAAAATACAAATTTATACTGGAACTCTGTCCGGGTTTTAACACACTGCTGCCTATGGTCAGGTTTCGATATATATAAAAAAATAAAATGCAAATTAAAAGTTAATAAAGTAGAAGACAAGTTTACCAAAGATTTAATGTTTTACCCTTCTTATCTAAATCTTTTTTAAAGGAATTCAACATAACAGGATCGAGTTGAAAAAGACCTTTGCTTATGTTGAAGTTATTTGAAAGTTGGATAATGGCAGACTCAAGAATATTTCTATTAACAATGTTGCTTGAATGGAATAAAACTGAAGCATTATTCCAATCAATACAGTGGGCTAACTCTGACAAATGGACAAAAAGGGCACTGGACAACTGTCCTGTTCTAACGGAATATTGATGCTGTTTTATACGTGTGTGCAAATCCTTTCCCGTCTGACCTATGTAAAAGGAATATTCTTGAGTCTGCCATTATCCAACTTTCAAATAACTTCAACATAAGCAAAGGTCTTTTTCAACTCGATCCTATGTTGAATTCCTTTAAAAAAGATTTAGATAAGAAGGGTAAAACATTAAATCTTTGGTAAACTTGTCTTCTACTTTATTAACTTTTAATTTGCATTTTATTTTTTTTATATATATCGAAACCTGACCATAGGCAGCAGTGTGTTAAAACCCGGACAGAGTTCCAGTATAAATTTGTATTTTTATAATCCATTTGATCTTGTGCTAAAAATCGATTAACTTTTAATTTGCATTTTATTTTTTATATATATCGAAACCTGACCATAGGCAGCATTGTGTTAAAACCCGGCAGAGTTCCAGTATAAATTTGTATTTTTATAATCCATTTGATCTTGTGCTAAAAATCGATATTTTTCCTTACAAATCTGTACGCCTCACTGGTAATCCTTTAAGGTTTTAATTTTTAATTTTTTATTATTTTTACTTCTCTGTTTATTGTATATATATGTATGTATGTATGTATGTATGTATTTGTATATATAGATATGTATGTTATATATATATATATATGTGTGTGTTGTGTATGTGTTATTTATTTTTTCTTTTTTTCTTTCTGTAACCTATATATAGGCTTAACCTTTTTATGTACTTCAGTGTTCCTGAGGATGTCATTAGACGAAAGCGCTTGAGCACCATTTTGTGTTTCCTTTCCTTCGTGGTTTTATTCATCATATATATATATACTTAAACGTATTTAGGGATATTCGTTTTAACTCTATCCTGCGTTATTCTTGCAATTAAAGGATAAATTTAAAAA
>JAJOZX010012484.1:30000-45000 GCA_023014485.1 Bathynomus jamesi
ACTCAAATGCACCCCACCGACCTCTTTCCCCAACCTCCACCCTTATAGAAAGCGATCTTTAATTAGCTTGATAACTATTTATATTAAGTTTAAAGTTTTATTAGGCATATTTATAAATGAGTAATTAAAATAAAGTAAACTAAGATGTTCATCGTTTAATGTTCAAACTTAATTATAGGAAGGTTATGCTTAAGGAACATTAACTTTTCTGCCTTTTCTGCTGCCAGTCTGTTTCTCTTTCATCATATATTAATCCAGCACTGCTAAATAATCTCTCGCTTGGTACGTTTGTTGGAGGACAGGCTAAATGTTTCCTTGTAAGTTTACTCAAGTATGGATAGATATTCTGCGTATTTTTCCACCAACTAATAGGATTGTCACATGCAGCCAGGCGTTTTTCTTGGTGATAGCTCTCGATCATTTTTACTACATCTTTTGACATCGCGTAGGTCTCGTCATTGCTGCTTGACTCAAGAAACTGAGAGACAGATTCTGTGATAGATTTGCTTGTTGAAGGTGTTGGTTCTGTCACTGAAACTTTTATTCTTTTGGTGGGTGGCGAAGCGACAGATTCAAGAGATTGAAGCTCTTCAACTGCTTTGCCAAGTGATGATTTAACTCGTTCTAATGTACTAGGTGAAAATAACAGCTTTGTAACGTGGATCTAAGTAGGTTGCAAGAGAGTAACTTCATACAAGAACAGCCTCTCGTCTTGTCGCTTGCATCACTTTTGCGCACAATGAACTAGTTCTATTAATATAGTAGAATTTGATAATTTCCGCTTATTAATGACGTTTTATCTCAACGGTCCACATCCGCACGACATCCGAAGTCCAAAGTGCGGATGCGGACGCGGATGCGGATGCGAGAAAATGTGCGGATGTTATGCGGATGCGGATGTGACCTACATCACTAGTATTTAATCTTATATAATATTCCATCGAAAATCTTGAACTGTAGCGAGGTATAAAAAATTGATTTGGTAGTTTTCAAATGTCATCGCTTTAAATGGTTGGCAGACAAATGGGTACCCTGGGTGTCTGGATAGTTCACCCCTTAGCCTCCTAGTCTCGAATGTAGTCAATTTTAACTCCTTAAGCCTATCCTCGTACGACTTTGACTTAAGCGACGGATTCATCTTAGTTGCTCGTCTTTGAATTTTCTCGAGTTTGTCTATATCTTTTCGCATATACGGATTCCAAAATGGATCGCGTACACCAAATGGGGTTTAACTAATGATTCATAAAGAGGAACTATAATATCGCGCGATTTGTACTCAAAATTCCGAGCTATAAAACCTGACACTTTGTTCGCTTTATTGACCGCTTTTGTACTTTGTTTCGCTACTTTTAAATCACCCGTGACTATAAACCCCTAAATCGTTTTCCTGCTCTACGGTCGCTAACTCCTTCCCTGATATACTATATGCAAAATTCTACTAACCTAACTTACACTTCTTTAGGGTGAATTTCACACTTAAACACGTGAAATGAATGAATGATGCAAACCACAAGGGAAAAGAAGAATGTTCCCAAGTCATTTCGTGCACTCAGCAGTACACATCGTCGGGGAATGGAGAAGGCCAGTGACGAAAATATATACATATGTACAACGGAACAGAGAAATAAAGAGATTAGCACATGGTTAACAAGCATTGATTAAAAACGAAAGACATCTTAACAAGATATTGTTAATTTTACACATTCCATATTCTGTTCCTACTACTGTTACTAATGGGGGGGGGGGGAAACCTTGATTTAACTTTACTTCTTCTAATGCTAGCAGCAACAGAGATGAGTTTTTCAGAAATTGCCGTTGCCATGCATGGTGGTGCTTCCAGGCTTTGTCAAAATAGAGGAGATAGTCCTGAACTTACATATCTCTAATAAACGTCCGCCATTCCATCCTACTTTTTATTACAGGAATGAAGGGATAGGGGCGAATGTTCGCAAAAGCCCCTACCATTGAGATCTAGACTTATTTCGTTATACCTTGTAAAATAATATATATATATATATATATAATATATTATATATATATATATATATATATATATATATACTGTATACGCTTGCTGAAGATTTATTCATTTTAAAATTTGTCTACAAGCAGTGAAGTTATAAGTTGGAAGGTAAACGACAGATTAACAACGAAATGTGAATGATTATTCCTTTCTGTACAAACTCCTCCCTTCGTTTAAAGATATTTTTAAAGCCTCTATTGGACAATGCAATATATATATATATTTAGTATTATTATTATTATTTATTTATTTCTTTCAGTCTTATTTTTTTTTACTTTTAATTAATAGTAATTTATTGTGGATCTCTCATATGAAACTCTGTATACTTTTTCTGGTCAAATTTTTTCCTTTGTTTGCGTTAGCCTATCTCCTGCAGAAAGACCAGGATAAGCTCATACAAGACTCATCGCGATTTTGCTCTGTCTCTCTCTCTCTTTCGTACAATATATATATAATATAAAATTTCCAGACTACTGTTTTTCTCTTAATCTATTGCGAACGGCATTCATACCATGACAAACTGCTCTTACGACCATTTTAAAAGAAAAAGTAATTTACATTTTAACAATTAAATTTAAATCCACGATAGTTTAGTTTATTAAATACCGAGAGTAACCTAAGCTAAGCTAGCCTAATCCCATTTTAACGAAATTCGTCCAGTAACCTAGCATAGCCATATAGAATTTGAACTGTATTGGAGTGCTGAAGGCATAATAATGTCCTAACACAGAGGTGCCAACGAGACTGACTGTTTAAGAAGGAAGTTAAAAGGTTTAAGAAAATTTAAAGACGAGCGAAAGTTTTGAAGCAAAACAAAGAAGACAAGTTGAAAGGGAAGAATCAAATTTAAAGATAATGCGAAAATTTTAAAGTAAAGAGGAGGGACTCCGCATCTGACCTAACTTAACCTAACCCCATAAACGTTAAAAGCTGCAGCCATAATGCATAGATTTTCTGTTTTGCATTCTTTAGAATATTAAGAGAGATTCGCTGTTACAAACACCTGTTTGATGTTCTTTCTTTTTGGATTTCTTTTTATTTATTTATTAAGTTTTCTCACCGTTTTATATTACATACTTTATGTAGTAAGTAAGCAATATGATTATTAGCATTCTATATCCCATATAACAAATATTAGTCGATTGGCAACAGTCGAGCTTTATTTTGACTCTCTCATTATTAATCAACGTTGGCTTTGCACAGTAGTTTGGTTGGGGTACACATCACATGCGCAATAATGCTATGGTCGAGTTTTCATTTCAATACAGCATTTAACCTTATAAATCAAGCTTGTTTTTTACATGCATTTTGAATATTTTATTCGTTTTAGTATATATATATATATATATATATATATATATATATATATATATAATATATATATATAGCACACCGGACAAAAAATTAGTCACCCCTCTCAGAATGTACCTAATAACGTGTGACGGCGCCTCTGGCCTTGATAACCGCACGAATCCGGCGAGGCAGAGACTCTACGAGGTTGTGCATGTACTGAACATCGATTTGCTGCCACTCTTCATCAGCCGGTCCCGAAGTTCCGCCAGAGTCCGTGGGTGTCTATTCCTGCGCTTCACTTTCTGTTTCCAGCCTGAACAACACCTTCGACGCATTCAGGATTAAAGGCTTCATTGGACCTGCGATGTACTCGTCGCCTCCCATCATTGGAGAACAAACAAAAACGGGACTCATCGGACCAAATTACACGTTTCCAATCTGCCGCAGTCCAGTTTTTGGTGCCTCTGAGCCCATTTATAACGTGCCAATTTGTGACTTGCTGTTAACAGCGGCCTCTTCCGTGGTACCCTGCTCCAGATGTCCATCGCATGCAGTTCTCGTCGCAATGTCCGTTCGGAAATTGGTCGCTGGAGAACCTCATTGGTTTCTCGGAGCAATTGTTCTCTGGTTTGAAAACGATTTGCAGTTACTAGACGAGAAACATGGCGGCGGCCCCTATTGTCGAGAATTGTTTTCCGGCCACAGTTACGCCGTCGATTGTCAGTTGATTGCGAACTACACCACTCTTTGTAAACTCGCTGGACAGTACGCGTTGACACACCAACAAATTGGGCTACTTCAGACATTTTGTGTCCGTGGGCTCTGCTAAACACGATGGCTCGTTTTTGCCACTGAGTAACGTCTGCCTCACGACCCATTTTGCAGACTATATCCAACACACACTTTGTTCTTCACCACCTCACGAAACAGATCTGATCCTGTGTGCTACGTCACCGCTACTTGTCACTTACCAATGCTACATCAGCGCCCTCTGTGTGACCTTGAACTTCCTACTATCGGTGCTATTAGGGTGACTAATTTTTTGTCCGGTGTGCTATATATATATATATATATATATATATATATATATATATATATATATATAATATACATATATAGGCAATTGGTCATAGTTTTCTGTATCCACCCGAAGAGGAAGCCAGTGGGAATCGAACTGTTGCGAAAATAAACTCTGTCTATTGGAGTGGTTTTTGTTATCATATTTTAACCTTCACGTAGAAAAAGTTTTTTGCATTTAAAATTAAAGATTTTCTTTTACAGCTATTTGATAGGAGGTTTGGAATGATTTTGGCTCTCTTTTTTGTCCGCATTCGCCCTTGACCCCTCCTGGTAAGAAAAGAAGACGGGGTAATACAGCTTTATTATCAAAATAGTGATTATAATTGGAATTTATACAGGTTATTTAAACTAATTATTCATTTAACAAATAAAACATACATATTACGCATTTACAAATCAAAAGGTATTATACAGTTATCATTTGATGCACACACCCACAAGGAAAAAATGTAAAGTAGTTCAAATTCTTTCGTGTATTCAGCAGTGTCCCTCTAACAACACATGTAGAATTAGATAAACATTTCATGAAGGGTATTATAACTAACATGCCAGCAGACAAGTGAGCAATGCCAGAAGATGAAAGTGGGACAGATGGTGATGTTTCCTCCAGGCGTTGGACGAACACCTCCGCTCCTCTTCCACTCTTTCTATCTCTATGCATTTTTTTTTATCAAATTAGTAATATTCGATAGTTTAGAACAAACGGTAGCTCATCGCTCGCGACCATTGTACAACTAGGCCCCGGGCCGGGTAGCACTGTGACATATACTGCTACCCCCCGGAGGGCGGGTAGCAGTATATGTCACACAATGTGAAGCTCATGATTTTCACGGGTGCGTTCTTTTCTGTAGTTTTATCGCGGTGCTGGGCCTTCGGCCCCAGTAATTGTGACCTAAGACAGGGAAGCCTAACGAAGCACATCGGCAGCTCATGGGGTATCAATTGGTGATGGTTGCAGAATTTTCCGATATGTCTCTGTGCACAGTTTCAAAGAAAGCGAACACACACACACACACACACACACACACACACACACACACACATTTTAGCTCAGTAGTATATAGGATGAAAGTATCAGTCCCTTTAGTGTTGAAAAAAACTATGATTTTCGTAATAAACTGATGTTTATTTTGGTTCACGGGAAGCCCTAGTGTTCCGACTTTTCGGATATTCTGACCCTCCGGCCGCTGCATTAAGTCAGATTAGTGAAGACTTACTGTAACACTTAAGTATATTAAAATATTAAAATTTAATTTTAATTTAGTTAATGCCAATCTATTTTATAATTAACTAACTGACATAATCATTATAGTTCAATGAACATGTAGTAATAACCCCTTTGAAACACACACACACACACACGCACACACACACACACACACACACACACACACACATATATATATATATATATATATATATACACACACATTGTAAAATAAAAAAGTAACGCAAACAAAGTTCCCTGGACATAACCTCATCGATATACAATTGAAGTTAGCCCCCAGAGGGTCGAAAACGCATCCTACAGAGGTAGATGAAATATTTGAAGGCCTAAACATAAATTCAAAGAATTAAATGGGGAGTGGGGGTAGTGGGGGAGGGGTTGGGGTAATTGGGGGAGTGAGGTGGGCTAAATGGCGTTTTTAAAAATTTTGTAGCTGGATCACAGTGCTACCCGGCCCGGGGCCAAGTTGTACAATGGTCGCGAGCGATAGCGAGCTACCGTTTGTTCTAAACTATCGAATATTACTAATTTGATAACAAAATGCAAAGAGATAGAAAGAATGGAAGAGGAGCGGAGGTGTTCGTCCAACGCCTGGAGGAAACGTCACCATCTGTCCCACTTTCATCTTCTGGCATTGCTCACTTGTCTGCTGGCATGTTATTATAATACCCTTTCATGAAATGATGTTATCTAATTCTACATGTGTTGTTAGAGGGACACTGCTGAATACACGAAAGAATTTGAACTACTTTACATTTTTTCCTTGTGGGTGTGTGCATCAAATGATAACTGTATAATACCCTTTGATTTGTAAATGCGTAATATGTATGTTTTATTTGTTAAATGAATAATTAGTTTAAATAACCTGTATAAATTCCAATTATAATCACTATTTTGATAATAAAGCTGTATTACCCCGTCATTCTTTTCTTACCAATGGAGGGGTCAAGGGCGAATGCGGACAAAAAAGAGAGCCAAAATCATTCCAAATCTCCTATCAAATAGCTGTAAAAGAAAATCTATTAATTTTAAATGCAAAAAAATTCACTTTTTCTACGTGAAGGTTAAAATATGATGATAAAAACCCACTCCAATAGACAGAGTTTATTTCCACAACAGTTTCGATGCCTACTGGCTTCCTCTTCGGGTGGATACAGAAAAACTATGAGCAATTGCCTATATATATATATATATATTATATATATATATATATATATATATATATATATATATATATATACTTTTCACGTGTTACTTTCGTGAAATAATCTTCATATATATATATATATATACAAACTCATTTACCATTACTTATTCGGACTATAGTGGATTTAATTTTCCCAGAAGAGTTCCTTGTTCCATGCACGGTCTGTGTTTAACATATATATTATATATATATATATATATACTAAAACGACCCCGCAAGGGGTTCTAAGCTCGTGCTCTTGAGTGCTCTTTGTGCTCATTTGTACGTGCTTGTTCCTGGAGGTTTCACGTGCGCCCTCCCGGCCCTAGCACCCAAGGATGATGGGGCTCGACCTTGCAGTCCTTGTCATCCTTGGTCTTTTTCCACTTCGACTGTCCCCTCCACCCTTTCTTTTTCCTCTGTCTTTCCTCTCACTTTTTCTTTGTTTTTCCGCTGAGATATGCCCTTTAAATAGAGGCGAATCGGTTCTTCCTGAACTAAAAAAAAAAAAAAAAAAAATATACTAAAACGAATGAAATATTCAAAATGCAGGTAAAAAACAAGCTTGATTTATAAGGTTAAATGCTGTATTGAAATGAAAACTCGACCATAGCATTATTGCGCATGTGATGTGTACCCCAACCAAACTACTGTGTAAAGCCAACGTTGCTTAATAATGAGAGAGTCATAATAAAGCTCGACTGTTGCCAACCGACTAATAATATTTGTCATATGGGATATAGAATGCTAATAATCATATTGCTTACTTACTACATAAAGTATGTAATATAAAACGGTGAGAAAACTTAATGAGTAAAAAGAAATCCAAAAAGAAAGAACATCAGACAGGTGTCAGTAACAGCGAATCTCTCTCAAATATTTTAAGAAATGCAAAACAGAAAATCTATGCATTAAGGCTGCAGCTTTTAACGTTTATGCGGAGTCCCTCCTCTTTACTTTAAAATTTTCGCTTTATCTTTAAAACTTTCGCTCGTCTTTAAATTTTCTTACACCTTTTAACTTTCCTTCTTAAACAGTCAGTCTCGTTGGCACCTCTGTGTTAGGACATTATTATGCCTTCAGCACTCCAATACAGTTCAAATTTCTATATGGCTATGCTAGGTTACTGGGCGAATTTCGTTAAAATGGGATTAGGCTAGCTTAGCTTAGGTTACTCTCGGTATTTAAATAAACTAAACTATCGTGGATTTAAATTTAATTGTTAAAATGTAAATTACTTTTTCTTTTAAAATGGTCGTAAGAGCAGTTATGTCATGGTATGAATGCCGTTCGCAATACATTTCAAGAGAGAAAAACAGTAGTCTGGAAATTTTATTTATATATATATATATATATATATATATATATATATATATATATATTGTATGAGAAGAGAGAGAGCAGAAATCGCGATGAGTCTTGTATGAGCTTATCCCGGTCTTTCTGCAGGAGATAGGCTAACGCAAACAAAGGAAAAAATTTGACCAGAAAAAATATACAGAGTTCATATGAGAGATCCACAATAATTACTATTAATTAAAAGTAAAAACAGAAATAAGACTGAAAGAAAATAAATAAATAATAATACTAAATATACATATATATATTGCAATGTCCAATAGAGGCTTTAAAAATATCTTTAAACGAAGGGAGGAGTTTGTACAGAAAGGAATAATCATTCACATTTCGTTGTTAATCTGTCGTGTACCTTCCAACTTATAACTTCACTGCTTGTAGACAAATTTTAAAATGAATAAATCTTCAGCAAGCGTATATATATATATATATATATAATAAATATATATATATATATATATATATATTATATATATATATATATATATATATATATATATATATATATTACAAGATATAACGAAATAAGTCTAGATCTCAATGGAGGGGCTTTAGCGAAAATTCGCCCCTATCCCTTCATTCCTGTAATAAAAAGTAGGATGGAATGGCGGACGTTATTAGAGATATGTAAGTTCAGGACTATCTCCTCTATTTTGACAAAGCCTGGAAGCACCACCGTGCATGGCAACGGCAATTTCTGAAAAACTCATCTCTGTTGCTGCTAGCATTAGAACAAGTAAAGTTAAATCAAGGTTCCCCCCCCCCCATTAGTAATAGTAGTAGGAACAGAATATGGAATGTGTAAAATTAACAATATCTTGTTAGATGTCTTTCGTTTTTAATCAATGCTTGTTAACCATGTGCTAATCTTTTTATTTCTCTGGTCCGTTGTACATATGCATATATTTTCGTCACTGGCCTTCTCCATTCCCCGACGATGTGTACTGCTGAGTGCACGAAATGACTTGGGAACATTTCTTCTTTTCCCTTGTGGTTTGCATCATTCATTCATTTCATGTGTGTAAGTGTGAAATTCACCCTAAAGAAGTGTAAGTTAGGTTAGTAAAATTTTGCATATAGTATGTCAGGGAGGGAGCTAGCGAGTGTAGAGTAGGAAAACGATTTAGGGTTATAGTCACGGGCGATTTAAAAGTAGCGAAACAAAGTACAAAAGCGGTCAATAAAGCGAACAAAGTGTCAGGTTTTATAGCTCGGAATTTTGAGTACAAATCGCGCGATATTATAGTTCCTCTTTATGAATCATTAGTTAAACCCCATTTGGTGTACGTGATCCAATTTTGGAATCCGTATATGCGAAAAATATAGACAAATTCGAAAGAGTTCAAAGACGAGCAACTAAGATGAATCCGTCGCTTAGGTCAAAGTCGTACGAGGATAGGCTTAAGGAGTTAAAATTGACTACATTCGAGACTAGGAAGCTAAGGGGTGATCTAATCCAGACACCCAGGGTACCCATTTGTCTGCCAACCCATTTAAAGAGATGACATTTGAAAACGGCCAAATCAATTTCTTATATCTCGCTAGAGTTCAAGATTTTCGATGGAATATTATATAAGATTAAATACTGAAACTTTTGTCTACGTTATTGTACATGCTCTTCAGTATTATATATGGAATGTAAAATGTAAAATGGAATGTAATATGATTATTTTAATATGATTTGCTAATTAATTTGAGTTTAGGTTAAAATGTTGTAAATATAAAGGCTGTTTATTTCGAAACAAGCTTACTGCCAAATTTTAAGTGTAAAAACCCCGGATAACGTAATAATGATCATGTAAGTCTCTCTCTCTCTCTCTCTCTCTCTCTCTCTCTCTCTCTCTCTCTCTCCGCAGGGGGTATAAAGGTTATGCACATTTCTTCTGGATGTAGTAAACTTTATACTTGGGGTGTGACAGCCCTCCGGTCCCGAGTCGTGGGATTCTAGAGGAACTGGCTGCCAGTTCCTTTAGGTTCTCTCTCTCTTTCGGGAGGGCGGATGAAGTATTTTGCACAATCCGTCCCGTGGGTTACTAGGACCCCATCCCATCCCTACTCTGTCCTTTTAGCTTACGTTAAGGTTGTTCTCCTCTGACTGCAAAAAAAAAAAAAAAAAAAAAAACCTTTTAGTATTGTCTTTTTCTCTTCTTTTACTATTAGGACCCGACTGCTACCTCATGCGTGGGAAGAGAGGCTTTGGAACCTCTATAAATAACACCATTTAACGCTCGTAGGTTGTGAGAGACTGGGATGGAGGGGTCCCAGGCGTAGGGGCGCGATGAATGGAGTTGGCTAGTGCCCCGTTAAGCCCATTCCTAACGCGTAATGGCCTGACCAGCCCCCTGCGACCGTTCTTTGGTGACCAATTGATGGTGCTTGGCTGTACTGCTCTGAGGTGAGAGAGCTTTACTGCCCACTGGCTGCCAGGCCAGCGTAAAGTCTCGGGCGTAGCCTCTGGGTCTGGTGGGATATCCCTTGAACACTGGATTCTAAGAGTCTGGCCGCTTGTGAGTGACTAGTAAGACTTAGTAAGGGGCTGCATCTCGCTGTCGCTCCTGGCGGAAAATCCGTGACGCCTGCGTCGCGAGTGTTTGTCAGTTGGTAGCTGCGACACGTTTGGGACTGTCCGGCCCTGGGGAGACCTTTGGTCGGTGCGGCAGCAGGAGAGGTGTAGTCTTCTGGAAGGGATGAACGTCACTTGCAAATAGGTGGATGCGTCTACGCGCGGGAAGAATTCACCCCCCCCCCTTTTTATATACTGGTCAGAACGTTTTTGAGAGTTTTCATTGCTAGAACGCTTTATCTTATTCAGAGTATTCAGAATTGAAAAAAGAAAAAAAAAGTTACAATGACTGGACCGCAGAAATTGAAGGCTGAATGTGCGAAGTGTGAAGTGAACCAGTGGGTGACGAACTTCAAAGAAGCTTGCTTCGAGAAGATCAACCACTCCAGCATGTGCCGCTTTTGCGAACTCATGCGGTTTTACGAGAAGCTAGAGGAGAGGGTCCGGCGGCTCGAGTCGTCCAGACCGGCTGTTGGAGGTGCGGCAGTCACTGACGAGGCTGCACTGCCGCCTAACCCGGAGCTCATTCAGGATAGGATAGCTGCCGTGGAAAGGCGGTCCAGCGATGGAATGGACAGATCTCGGGACCGCGGAGAAAGGGTAGAGGTGCAACCGGGGGCCAGGGTCCTAAATCAGTGTCAGGAATCGCCAGCGACCCACGTGGAATGCTTGGAAACGCGGCGTAAGGTGGAGGGCGCAAAGAAGGGGCTGATAGAGAAGGGTGGGAAGGGGTCGATAGAGAAGGGTGGGAAGGGGCCGATGAAGAAAAAGGGTGGGAAGGGGCCTACTGATGGCCCAAAGAAACCGAAGGATGTAGCTACCGGTCGGGGTGGGTCGGGTGGTGTAACTGCGTGTATGGGTGGCGACGGGTTTCGAAAGGTCTCAGGCAAGAAGGCTGCGAAGCCGAAGCCTGAGACCCCAGTTGCCCCTGTCAGGACCTCTAACCGCTTTAGTCTCCTGTGCTCGAAGGAGGAAGACACCGTTTTGATTGGGGACTCACAGATCAGGGGCCAGGAGAAGTACTTTGCTTCTGCAAACCGGGATGGGAGGAAGGTAAGGTGCTTACCTGGGCGGGGAACGCTCACTTAAGGAAGGAGGTAGAGAAGGTGCGCGTGGCTAGTCGGAGGACTGCGATCGTTGTCCACGCTGGTGGCAACGACCTGTTCCTCAAAGGCGGTAGGGTAGGTCTTTCAGAGGGGATCATCACCGAGATCATGTCTCTTGCGGATGATCTAAAACTGAAGACAGACAGGGGAATGTTAATGGGAATTTTACCGCGAATGAATGCCAGTGACCACGCACTCAGTAAGGTCATTGGCATCAACGAGAGGGTGCAAGACTTGTGCGTCCCGCTGGGCGTGAGGTTTATTGACCCCTTCGACGCATTTTCAGGTAGGTGGGACCTTTACCAGAGGATGGTGTCCACCTCAATAACAAGGGTAAAGGTGTGCTAGGCGCGCTGCTCGACCGGCACCTATACAGAATGGTGAGGTCGAGTCCGGGGAGAGATGATGGGCCCCCACCGGGGAGGGATGATGATGAGCCGGTGGCGGACGTACCTTCAACTGAAGGGTGCGTCCAGGTACAGGTGGGTGACCCTCCTCCTACGTTGGAGGGGGCTCAGGCTCCTGCGGAAGTTGCCCCCTCGTTAGTGAGGGGCTCTTCAACTCCCGACAGCCCTGGCTGTTCGGGAAACGGGTCGTGCTAGGGGGCGGTCAGAATAGGGGAAGCTCCCTCCGTGCAATGCTTTTTAATGCTAGGTCGATAGGAACAAGTTTTGCGAGCTACGGGCGCTCTTAGCATCAGAATACCAGGATATCGTTGCTATCACCGAGTCCTGGATTCATACTGATCGTAGGGACTACGTTGGGGAGTTCGAAATTCCCGGGTATAGAATGTTTCGCAAAGACCGCACCCGTGGGGAGGGGGGTGGGGTACTAATATACGTCAGAGACACGTTGAGTCCGGTTGACTGCCAGTTCCGGTCGGAACGGGAGCTGCTTGGCGTCGATCTGAACGTGGGAGGGACGAACTATAGGTTAATCTTGGTGTACAGACCTCCGCATCTCCTCCTCGAGGAGGATACAGCCCTGTACACCGAACTCAGTAGCCTGCTAGGGGATAGGGTGTGTGTAGTTTTAGGAGACTTCAACTGTCGCGGCATAAAGTGGGAAAACAGGACTGCGATGCTGAAGGGAGGAGGCTAGTTGACTTTGCTGATGAGAACTTCCTCACTCAGTGGGTCAACGAGCCTACACGAGGCGAAAGCGTTCTAGACTTAGTATTCACGACCGAAGACAACCTCGTCACTGGCCTCACCGTTGACGAATCATTGGGCGGGAGTGATCACGGTCTTATTAGGTTCCGTGTGTGCGTCCCTCGGGTGAAGCGTAGTAACTCGAGAGGCAGTAAGCTCGATCTCCGGCGGGCGAACTTTGTTAGCCTCAGGGATAGCGTAGGAGAGATGGGGTTAGAGGTTGGCGGCGATGTTGAGGGAGTGTGGAGTGCATTCCGGGACGAGTTTATGGTGCTGCAGTCTGCTGCCATACCCTCAAAACCGGTCACCCCTGCTTCAACGCAGCCTAAGTGGTTCAATCGTGACATCGCTTCGGCTATCCGAAATAGGAAAGTAGCGTATAGGAGGGCGAAGGCCAATCGTTCCCACGAGAACACTGAAGCGTATGTCCGCCTGTGTAGGGAAGTGAAGGCGAAGGTTAGGCTAGCGAAACGTAACGAAGAACTACGGGTGGCAAGCCTCTGCAAGGGGAACCCTAAGGATTCTTCAGTTATGTTAATAGTAGAAAGCCCATTAGAAGCATGATAGGTCCGTTAAAGGAGAAGCGGCGTTCTGCGGACCTCCGACGCGGACATCGCTAATGTGCTTAATGAGTACTTTGCGGGAGTGTTCACCAGGGAGGATACCCGCGTCATCCCCGAGCCAGGCGTGAGGCACGAAGGTGCTGGCCTGGATAGTGTTAGATGTACCGCGACAGTCGTTGCCGATAGAATAGACAAACTGAGCGCGTTTAAGGCTCCTGGGCCAGACCAGTTTCTCCCCAGAGTGTTGCGAGAAGTGCGCGACCAGGTGGCTCCCCACCTGGCTACAGTCTTCAACAAATCGTTGGAGATGGGCCAGGTGCCTGGTGACTGGAGGGAAGCCAACGTGACCCCTATCTTTAAGAAAGGGGATCACGAAAGTCCAGGGAACTATCGTCCCATTAGTCTCACTTCAGTTGTAGGTAAATTATTAGAAGGGATAATAGCGGATAGGATCGTTGACCATTTGGATTCCTACAAGCTGCTTGGGGACTCCCAACATGGGTTTAGACGGCATAGGTCGTGTCTCACCAACTTGCTCGAGTTTTTCCACGTCATGTTGAGTGAGTACGATAAGAGTAGGGCGATTGATATACTTTATCTCGACTTTCAGAAAGCCTTTGATAAGGTACCTCACCGCCGGCTAATGGCGAAAGTGCGCGCGCTGGGTATCGGTGGGGAAATAGGTAGGTGGATTGAAAACTGGCTGAGGAATAGGCGGCAGAGGGTGGTAATTAAAGGGGCTAGTTCGGGTTGGGCCTCGGTCACTAGTGGGGTTCCTCAGGGTTCCGTTTTGGGGCCACTGTTGTTTATCATTTACATAAATGATATCGACGGTGGCATCGTCAGTCGGATCGCCAAATTCGCTGATGACACCAAGCTTGGGGCCAATGTTGGGACGCCCGAAGCGATCGAGGAACTGCGTGCGGACCTAGGTAGGATAGGAGAGTGGTCCGAAAAATGGCAAATGCCGTTTAACTTGGGTAAATGCAAAGTGATGCACATTGGCTACGCCAATCCCAAGTCGGACTACTCGATGTTGGGTAGTATCGAGGTGACTGATTTAGAAAAGGACTTGGGTGTGCTAATTAGCAGCGACCTTAAGTTTACGAAACAGTGTAGAGGTGGAAAAGAAAGCCCAGAAACTATTGGGTTATATCAGGAGGCAATTTCAGTTTCGGAACAAGGAGATTGTGCTCTCACTGTACAATTCCCTTGTTCGGCCGCACCTGGAGTATGCTGTGCAGTTCTGGTCGCCCACCCTCAGGAAAGATATTGAGAGGCTGGAGCGAGTGCAGGCGAGGGCCACAAAGTTAATCCCTTCCGTTAGGCATATGGGCTACAATCGACGGTTACGCGCCCTGAACTTGTTTTCGCTTGAAACTCGGAGGCTGCGCGGTCAACTGATCGAGGTTTTCAAGCTCTTACGCGGGTTCAACGATGTCGATTTTAGA
>JAJOZX010012484.1:50000-95895 GCA_023014485.1 Bathynomus jamesi
AATGGCAGACTCAAGAATATTTCTATTAACAATGTTGCTTGAATGGAATAAAACTGAAGCATTATTCCAATCAATACAGTGGGCTAACTCTGACAAATGGACAAAAAGGGCACTGACAACTGTCCTGTTCTAACGGAATATTGATGCTGTTTTATACGTGTGTGCAAATCCTTTCCCGTCTGACCTATGTAAAAGGAATCACATTGTTTACAACCAATTTTATAGATAATGCCTGAATTATTGGTAGGGCTATTTTTTACTAGAAATATTCTTGAGTCTGCCATTATCCAACTTTCAAATAACTTCAACATAAGCAAAGGTCTTTTTCAACTCGATCCTGTTATGTTGAATTCCTTTGAAAAAGATTTAGATAAGAAGGGTAAAACATTAAATCTTTGGTAAACTTGTCTTCTACTTTATTAACTTTTAATTTGCATTTTATTTTTTTATATATATCGAAACCTGACCATAGTCAGCATTGTGTTAAAACCCGGACAGAGTTCCAGTATAAATTTGTATTTTTATAATCCATTTGATCTTGTGCTAAAAATCGATTAACTTTTAATTTGCATTTTATTTTTTTATATATATCGAAACCTGACCATAGGCAGCATTGTGTTAAAACCCGGCAGAGTTTCCAGTATAAATTTGTATCTTTATAATCCATTTGATCTTGTGCTAAAAATCGATATTTTTCCTTACAAATTTGTACGCCTCACTGGTAATCCTTTAAGGTTTTAATTTTTAATTTTTTTTTTTTTTATTATTTTTACTTTTCTGTTTATTGTATATGTATGTTTGTATGTATGTATGTATGTATTTGTATATATAGATATGTATGTATATATACAGTGCCCGCGAAAAGTATCCGATCACCCTTGAAATTTGTATTTTTTACATAAAAAACAATGTTTAAATGTATACTAACCTTATATTAGTATTTTGTCATCTGTCCTTTGGTTTGGATGACTTGTTCTAGACGTTTTGGCATGGATTTAATCAGTTTTGACAAACTTCCACTGATATTTCCTTGCACCATACCTTTTTGATGGCCTCTTGTAATTTTTCGACTGAGCCAGTGTCGTGGCATTCAACCTTATTTTTTATTATTAGCCACAGATTTTCTATCGGATTGAGATCTGGACTATTACCAGGCCAATCCAAAATATCAAATTTATTGTCAGTAATCCATTTTGTCACTATTTTGGCCCTGTGACATGGTGCACCATCATGCATGTATGTTTTTGTCCTTTGGATTGCCATTGCCATTGGAAGTTTATCCTGTAGCATTGCTAAATACCGTGCACCATTCATAGTTGTGTTCTTCGGAAGAAAATATAAGTTTCCACGCCCATAGTAACCGAAACAACCCCAAACCATCACACTTGGAGGGTGTTTCATTGTCTTTAGGGTGTATTTAGGGTCCATCCTATTTGAGCCAATAGGCCGGCGAACCTTTTTTGGACAACTTCTGAATGTCAAAATGTCGACTCATCGCTAAATAAAACCTTCTTCCAGTCATCAACAGTCCAATGAATGTATTTTTTACAAAATGCGACACGTTTTTTAACGCATTTTTTCATTAATGAACGGTTTCTTAGCAGCATGGCGAGATGGTAATCCGAGTTCTTTTTGGAGCCGCTCCTGGATAGTTCGTTCAGAAACACCAGATAACAAATTATTCATATTAAATTTTATTTCTTTCGCAGTTATTGTTGGGTTTTTCAATACTAAACGTTTCATAAGTTTGTCTGTTCGCGAATTTGTTTTTCTCGGTCTGCCAGATCGTTTTTTAGGGACTGGCGTGGTTAGGCCACCATTGTTCTTAGCCCGTGAAACCCATAAATTAACGGTACTTTGGGATATGTTTAATTCCTTAGCTATCTGTCTCTGTGATTTCCCACATGCATGCAAAGCAACAATAGCACCTCGACAATCACTCTTAAGTTTTTTTTTTAGCACACATTATATATAAATTTTATTTACACCACTTTCTGTAAAAAAAAAAAAATTCAAGAAATTTACACAAACAGTGAAATCTGACAAATTTGAGACACAGCCACCCGCAACGAAGGCTACCAGAACACTAATTTGAGAATGCGTTGGATAGCTCTCATATCAGCGAGCAACCTCAAAGTTACCAGATGTCGCTAGAACAAATAGAAAGTGAATTACGTGTCTCTGAATATCAAGGGAAAATATTGTATTTTCTTGAGTGATCGGATACTTTTCGCGGGCACTGTATATATATATATGTGTGTGTGTGTGTATGTATGTTATTTTTTCTTTTTTTTTTCTTTCTGTAACCTATATATAGGCTTAACCCTTTTTATGTACTTCAGTGTTCCTGAGGATGTCATTAGACGAAAGCGCTTGAGCACCATTTGTGTTTCCTTTCCTTCGTGGTTTTATTCATCATAAATATTTTTCACGTGTTACCTTCGTGAAATAATTTTCATATATATATATATATATATATATATTAGAGAATTCTAGGAAATTCAATGTACATTTTAATTGAAATAGAGATATATTTGCATTGTTTTAATAAAAAATTTCTAATTTTGTTTGTTATAACCGTTGACGAAAGTTAATTCAAAATTTCTGAAGATAAATTCCAGTAAATACGGTTAGTGTTTACGTGATAAGTTTTCTTTTTGAATTGAGATTATCCACGCACGAAGTGTTCATTTATTTTTGAATTGAGGTGTTTTACGACATCTTTAGATGCACGGGGGGCGCAATAGGGTAAAGATAGCCCGAATTTAGTTTCTAATTTGATTTAAAAATCATATTAACGCATTTCACATTACAGTTTAATGATAAAATTGCGTATTATGATGAAAATTTGTATGTTAAACTTAGTTTATGTTATGAATAACAAATAAATTTGATAAACGATATTAATAAGTTTTCCTAGAGAACTTCAAATTCCGATAAATTATGAAAGAGGAAAGAAAATAAAGAAATGAATTTAAATAAATTATAATAAAAGGCACATCACGGCAATATATACTAATATTTGATAATACTATGTTTTGTCTTTTAAAATAATTAGCTCTCTTTAAGGAGAAAATTCATCTGCTTTGGTAACGAATTAAATAATGGTGGTACCTGACAACTATCCTCATATAAATAAATGTGGTATTTAGCAACTCGCCCTAATATAAATTGAAATATATGGTGGTATTTAGCAGCCACATGGCTGAATAATATAAGGAATAATTAAATAAATATTGTTATCTGGCATCTCAGCTTTCTAGGCTGATTAATATATGAAATAAATTATTATTTAACGCTATCTGGCAACTCAGCCAACTGGCTGATTAATATGTGGAATAATTAAATAAATAACGAATCTGGCAAATCAGCCAACTGGCTGGTTAGTGCCCTATAAGAGAGCGGCGGGTGGCTGAAGAACTCATGAGTTTGGCTTCCAGTCAAGCAAGAACCTCTGGGTCCTCTCCTCCTATCTCTCTCTCTCTTTCTCTCTGCCCCTTTGGAGGGTGAGGCGTCCCCTTCTCCCCCAAAGAGGCCTCTTAGGTTAGGTATGCCCCTTTGGGGGGTTCAGCTTGGGGGATAACTCCAAGTTGCATACCCCTTGCAACCTCATTTTGGGGTTGGCAAGAAAGGGAGTGGGGTTTGGCACCAAGGGGGGTTGGCACTCATTACGTAACATTGCATTTGCAACTTGCATTCATACCTTTTGCACCCAGGCTACTGAATTTAACCTTTTTCCCACCGTTACCTCTTGAGCTAGCCAACAAAACCGTAATTACCCCCCTCCCTTTTTCCCATTTTCAAATGGAAATATGAGAAAAGGAGAATTAGGAAAGAATTACAAAACAGTGGCGTCAACTCATTACCCCCAGATTAAATACCACTGATCTACATTGTCAGTTTGTATGTATACTAACCATAGAAACTTCATGATAAGTGATGTTGTTCAATACTCCAGCCTTCATGACATCTATTATCTGATCTATCTGTAACGATAACTTTTGTAGTCTCCTTATCATGATGTCATAATCTTCATACGTGTTCAACAACATCAGTTTAAACAGTTTCTCAATATCTACTTGGGGTCCTTCCAAGTAATTCATAGTCAAGTAAAAACTGCAAATTAAATAGAAGTTGGTGTTATTAAAGAGTTAATGCAGGTATTGGAGAACCTCCAGAAATTAATTGAAAATAAAAGGACATTTTAAAACTTTAAAGAGTTAAGATTCGGTAGAACACATCCACCAAACTCAATATTGATATTTATACAGTGAGATAGAATGAAAAAAAATAAGAATATATTATTGTATACTAATTTTGGCGGAAATTCCTATTTATCGAGATATTTACTTTAAAATTATTAAATTTTGGGACCATTATTCACTCGTCAAACCATCTTGTCCCGTGCGTATGTAGTCATGTTATTATCATTAACCAATCAGCGGCTGCCCCATTGTCACGTGACCCCCTCGCGCATGTCTGGCGCTGAAATTTGAATTAACAGTTGCTTTAAAATGGCTGTGTGTGGTGCGTGTTCTAAGTCCGAGTGGGACGTTATTAAACAAGTTTTGAGGGACGATAGAGCTGCTGTCGCTATATTTCGAGCTCACAGCGTGCTCAAGACCTCTCTCACGTGTCCTCATTGTGGTAATGAACTTAATTACTGTGAAGCCTCTCATAATTAATGTAAGTGCGCTGATAATATTTCCAACTACTTACCTTTCCAAGTCCTGAGTTCATTATGGGGTACCCATGCCCGGTTACGTTAATTGAATGACAGGTTAGGTCAACTCTATGCCCCTTAACAATTGGTTAGGTTAAGTTGTTATTTTCGTTAGTTTTGACTGTACGCTCTCGACGATTGGTTAGGTTAGGTTAGGTTACTTTTGCCGTGAATATTATTGACGAAAATAGGTTTTTCTGGTGTATTTCTTGTTTCACTTGGTTCTGGCTTTTTTAGCAACACAATTTCCCTTTTCTTCAAGCCCTAGGGGTGGGTGGGTACGGGGGTTATCTCCATAATGGTGCATTTGCCATTTGCACCAAAAATGAAGGTCAGATTCAATTGAAACAGCATGAAATACACCAGAAAAACCTATTTTCGTCACTAGTTTGGGTGGCTGTGTTCTACCGAATCTTTACCCTTTAACGTTGTAATCAATCATTTTATAAAAAAGTATTAGAAAAAAATTAAAAGTGTATTTGTTGTACTCATAAATAATGTGTTGATATTTATAATTTTACTTTCTAAATTGATGTTCCAAAGTGAAAAATGTGCGTATCATTATAAAGCATTTTAAGACATTGTTAGCTATATGTTATAACATAAACCAGACGAATACTTACCCTTTCAGATCATAAAAATTAATGAAAGTCTCGAGCTCGTATTTGAGCACTTTCAAGTTGATGATGTCTACTTCATCCGTCAAAGAAGGTTCCAATTCATTGGCCATTGTGAGAAATTCGTGACATTTTTCAAAACGGGCCAAATTTGCTGCTTCTGAGAAGTCATTTAACAGAGCATCGTAGTCGTGAATGCCAACCTGGTTTAAAAGTAAGTAATTTCATTGTTTCGGGTAAGTTCAAGTTCTCATATTTTCTCTTTTCAAGGAAATGGTATGCATAAATTATACAAAACATTTGGCTTATAAAATAGTTTTAGAAATATATTTAAAGTTGCTTCTAAATCACATCGTATAACAAAAGAAAATGCATTGAAAATCAAAATTAAAATTAGGTTTAAGTTGCTTTTATTGACTAATATCAACATGGTCATGGTATTTGAATCAGGTATGTATATATACACCTTGTAGCAGTTTCGCGCGTTGGTCTCTCTTCACACGAAGGTGAAGCTGGTGGCCCCGCCTCTAGGCCTGGCTTGGTGGAGGAGCGATTTGCACTTCCGCGCTCCACCGCAGATAGCCAGGTACACCCGGCTCATCTGGTACCGTCCTGAGCTAGGCATCTACAGTAGTATTCTTTTAGAAGACTTCAAGTTTGACCCCTGTCACGTTCTTGCGGTACTTTGGAAGCTGGTTAAAAAGTCTTGGGGACCCCCCGACAACCAATTTGTTTTCCTCCAGTGTTGATGAAATCCGTTGCCAGCCTTTAATTGGGAAACCCTACACATTCTGCCTTTCCTATTTTCCAGTGTTGTTTGGATGTTAATTTGATTTAGTTTGAGGTTTCGTACCAGTTTTTCGATTTTCCATGTATATATTATGGTGTACCTCTCCTTCTTTCCAGGGAGTACAGATTTAGTTTACATAGTCTTTCCCAGTAGTTGACAGGGATGTCTACAGAAATTGAGGAAAGGGGGGGCCTAACTCGTCGAGGGGGAGAGGCTCTCTCTCTCTCCCGGGCTGGAGAAAATTTTGGAAATACAGTACTCGGAAATGTGTTCTGGTGACATCTGCAGCATATAACTAAGTAGCTGAAGGATGAGATTCACACTCATTTTCTGACATTTTTTCATTTAAACATTTGAAGAACAATAAAAACTTACTTTAATAAGTATTGATTTGACAATTACTTTGGAATTTATAGGAACTATGGAATTTAGAGAGGGGCGCGCGCCCCCTGGGGCCCCCTTGCACATGCCCCTGGTTGAGTTCTTTGCAGCCATCGATCTTGGCTGTGAAATGTTTCTCAATATCTTCGTTTATTAAATTTCTTCCTTCTTGTATGGGGATATCAAGACTAAGCAGTACTCAAGTTTTGGTATAATCAGTGTTTTCAACAGGGGAATCATTACTGCCTTGTCCGTTCTTTTAAAGGTTCTTAGTACCTGTCCCACGAATCTTTTTAATTTGTTTATTGCTATCAGATTTTGTGTCTCGAATTTCGCATCATCGATCATTATAACCCCCAAATCTATCGCTTTCGTGCTTCTCCGAATTTCCTGTTTATCTGGAGCATATATGTAGTCTGTTTAAGTTCCTCATTTCTATCATATCTCAACAGCTGAAATTTCTCTGTGTTAAATTTCATGTTGCTGTCTTCTGACCATTTGTATATTTTGTTCGTGTCCCTCTGCAAGGCCTCCACCTCCTTTGCATCGCTGATTTTTCTGCTGATCTTTGTATCGTCTCTAAAGGATGGTAGTATACTATTGCTGTTTAATTCATTGTCTATGTCTGTTAGCATGACAATGAAAAGAAGCGGGGCCAATACTGTACCTTGTAGTACTGAGCTGCGTACTTCCGATTCTGATGGTGTCATACCTTGAAATTTGATGACCTTTAGATGTTCTCTGAGGAAGTTGTAGATCCATTTTCCCACTTTGCCCGTTATTCCTATATGCTTCATTTTATGTGCCTTTATACCGTGATTAGATTTGTCGAAAGCTTTATCAAAATCCGTGTATGTGACATCGTAGATTTCATTGCCTTCAAGTGCATCTAGGATATTGTTATAGTGCTCTATAAATTGTGATAGGCATGATCTTCCTGATCAGAATCCGTGCTGATTTTCGTTGAATCTTTCCAGTGTCTCCAAGAAGTCAGATTTTCTTTGGAACTATTCTTTCAGGTACTTGGTTAAGATGAAATGTCGAAGACACCGGTCTATAGTTCTTTGCTTCAGATCTATCCCCTCCTTTATGATATAGGGACAATGTTTGCTCTTTTTAAGATACTCAGTCTCGGAATCTTCTCCATATCCAGTGTATGGGTGTGGCTATTTATTTTTTACAGTTTTTAACCAATAATGCGTTCCATTTGTCCGGACCTGCAGCCGAGTGTAATTTCATTTGTCCTCCAGCTCGCACTTTATCTTGTGGAGTAAAATCAAAATCTGTTACACAATTTCCTTGTAATGTTTCTTCAAAGAATGTATCTATGTCAGTTATCGCTTTGTCACTTTTTGGAGTACTGAAGACTGATTCATACTGGGCTCTGAGTGTTTCAGATATTTCTTTTAGATCGTCTGGTAGTTCATTATTTCCTTTCCTTAAGGGCCCGATAGTGGCGCGCGTTCTTGCTTTTCTTTTCGCATAGCTATAGAAGTATTTTGGATTATCCTTTTTTACTTCTACCGCCTTTTCCTCTTCCCTCTCTGTATGGCCCTATTGATATTCTATTTTTCTTGTATTACTTTCCTGGTATTGTTACCTCGATAATTAACTAACTTCTCCGTTACTCTCTTTCTTTTGCGGAAAATTGTTATATATATATATATATTTTTTTTTTTTTTAACTGCAAACATGCAGTATAATTAACGTAAAGAACGACCCTTGTATAAGAGAATATTCCGCACAAGATGAGGAGAGAGAACGAAACAAATGAAAAAATGAGGTAACCACCCGGGAATCGAACCCCGGATCTTCCGATTGCCGGTCAGATATGATAACCATTACACCATGGGCCTCGCTCGAACAAATGCCATAATTCTCCTACATACGCGCAGAAACCAATGCCCCAAGGGGGCACCTCCCGCATGCCGTACATTATATACATTTTAACTGCAAACACGCAGTATAATTAACGTAAAGAACGACACTTGTATAGGAGAATATTCCGCGCAAGCGTCGTTCTTTACGTTAATTATACTGCGTGTTTGCAGTTAAAATGTATATAATGTACGGCATGCGGGAGGTGCCCCCTTGGGGCATTGGTTTCTGCGCGTATGTAGGAGAATTACGGCGTTTGTTCGAGCGAGGCCCATGGTGTAATGGTTATCATATCTGACCGGCAATCGGAAGATCCCGGGTTCGATTCCCGGGTGGTTACCTCATTTTTTCATTTGTTTCGTTCTCTCTCCTCATCTTGCGCGGAATATTCTCCTATACAAGCGTCGTTCTTTACGTTGATATATATATATATATATTATATATATAATAATATATATATTATATATATATTATATATATATATATACCTTTCAAATATTCCTTGGGATGATTCCTCATTTCACGAAGGTCAAGCTTGCCGCCCTTCCTCTGGAGTTGGCCTGGTGAAGTAATGAGTTGGCTTCTTGTACTCTCCACCTCACATCGCCAGGTACACCCGGCTCATCGGGGATTGTTCTGAGCCAGGCGTCTGATCTTCTTTCGAAGATGTCCACCGCAACACCACTCGTGTTCTTTAGTCTTTGGGCAGCTGATTAAACAGTCTTGGTCCTCTCACAACAAAACTATTTTTCCCTATTTTATATATATATATTATATATATATATATATATATATATATATATATATATACACGTGTATATATATAGACAAAGTTTTATGAAAATGTGGGATGTCATTATGAACTGAATTATTAGAAACTGATGTTAAAAGTGTGACCACTCTGGACTGATTTTTTTATATTTTAATCTGTATTTCAAGGTATTTCAAATACATCTCATCCTGTTTTCTTGTTCTGTTGCAAAGATAATAATATCTGTTCTTAAGTGCAACGTTCTGTCAATATAATGTTTAGAATAGCCTAATTCTCTAAAGCTATTTTCTAAATAATTAATGTCTTCATCAACAAACTGCGGATTAAATAGCCTTAAGAGAGTATCATTATAAAGGACGGATGTCAAATGACACCACTGAGGTAGGAACTAATATAGTTTTTGTTAAAGATAATTTTCCAATAGTAAATTGGAAATTGGACCGAATAACTGAATCTCATCCACTCACTGATGGATATACATTCGAACTGTGGATTCGCAAACAGCCAATGCATCGGTATCGTGATTCATCCGATCGTTAAATTGTATCCTTTAGAATTGCAATCTTCACGAGGCTATATCTCTGTTCCTCGGATAAGGGGGAGTCCAAGTCTCCAAGGAAATCTAGGATTCTAGGCCATCGAGACAAGCAGCTCAGATATTCAAGAGACAATATAAGAGGGGTCGCGCGTCTAAAGGTACCTAAGCGCCACCACAGGCGAAAACGTGTTTTTGATGGATATCACTATTTTCACCCTTCCTCAATCGCGTGGTTTGGGTTATAATGACCTTACGACACTAGAAGTATGGTTAAAAACCTTATGAAGCGAACTACTTTTTTCACCTCTATCGCCAGCTGGGCTCTGCCGCCCAGATGTGATGCGCGTCTTAAGGCCCCAATATCCCGTTCAACTGGTGGGAGGTGATGGGAGTGGGGGTAGGACGCTCGGTTTCTGGGTGGTGGGAACAGCAGGAGGAGCGCGAGCCAATGAAAACATGGCAGCCACGCCGCTCTGCTTTCTGATTGGCCACCCGCTCCACGCGCCGAGAGGGACACGAGACAAACATCCCGCCAGTACCTTAAGACTCTCGTTGCTGTTAGCAGGCGTCCTGTGTTCGTGCTCATATTGCTGAATATTGCGTGGATTATTCTATTCACCCGGCTTCTAACTATTATCAACGTGTGCAGCAATGTCTCACAGCTAGTGATAGTGATGAAAAATCAATGGAATCATTCTTTGCCAGAAATCGCACCCAAAGTTCGGCATGATAAGAAAATAATATATATATATATATATATTATATATATATATATATATATATATATATAAATATAAAATATGAAAATCTATTCCAAAAACTCATCAACATCTTCATTAGCATACTTAGAATTCTAAGTTAGCTAAAAATGAACGTTCTAGCTCAATTAATAACAGAGATACTATTGCCAGAATATTGCTGAACTTTGGAGGCGATTTCTGGCGAATTTTAATTTTGGCGCTTAGGTACCTTAAGAAGCAGGACCCCTCATAAGGTCTCGGTTAAAAGATTAACCCTTTCAGCCCTGAATTTTTTGTAGGGGTAAGTTATGAATGCGTGTATTTGAAACGTTAGCAATTGGCATCTTCAGTCCTTAAAGGGTTAAACAATAAAAAGATTTCGTCATTTTCCACTTTCGAGGGAATATCTCGAGAATTTTCTTGGACAAGAAAAGGTACACAAGTAGGCATAGTGTGAAAACATTCTGAGTTTTACTCTGAGCCAAAATTTGGCTAAATGTCTTCATCCAAAAATATTTCATGACGTTCGTAAACGAAATCGAACTATTTTCGCTTGGCAAATGCAAAACGATATTTTATGTATCCAGGATTTTTTTTATTGTACACCCGTGTTGTGGATTCGCAGATTTCGTACGAGTTGGTTGTACTGCGTATGTCAGACATGGTCGGCTTTTTATTTTTAGCTTTATACTTTAACGGTGCCTTTTGCATTTCGTATTTTCTGAGCTTTCATGTGTGAAGAGTGTAATAATTTAATCCTGTGTTTAGGGCTGAGCATTTCCCGATTTTTTCTTAATCCCGGGAAACAGAATTAAAAAATTTCAATCCCGGGATCCGGGAAATTACCGGGATTAAAAAAAATTATACAAGGTTGAAGTACTGGAATAAATTAAATGACTAAACAGAAATTTTCCTTTTATTGAACAAAACATGCTTTGATAAAAACTTTCTAGAGAGACTAATAAAACTGAAATTATTGATTTATTTGGATTATGACTTAAAATAATGCTTTAGAAACAGATGATCAATATTATTATCACTTAAAGATGGTCGGACTTTAGTGATGAATAATCCTACAGCAGAAAATGCTCTTTCCAACTCTATTGAAGTTAGAGGAATTGTCGCCAGAGCATTAAATAAGAGGTTTAAATTTTCTGTTCTATTACCAGTGGCTTCATGAACATTCCTTTCTTTTATGATGTTCTTTACGTCGTATCTCAGGCGCAAATCTTGTTGCTCTGTGGTTCCTATTTCTTTCTGGACAACTGCATCCAATTTTTCTTCGAAGGACCTTTGATTTGAAGATGAGTTAGAGGAAAAGACTTCGAGTTCTAGTGGTGTATCAAAAAACTGTTGGGGTTCATTTACGTCAGTACCTTGTGCTACTACGTCCATCTCACTTTTTCTGAAAAGCCTGCCAAACAACTCTCTGGCAGTTTGCAATATTGATTTAGAAGGCAGTGAAAAATTAGGACAAGATAAATTAAATGCTACTGGAGGATTGTTAAAATATTTATATACTCCTACGAGCTTCTTATAACGTCTCTCTTGGTCTTTTTTCTCCTGATTCTTTTAAGGTGGTAGAAAAACAAGTTTTCTGTTCTCTCATCTCATTTATAATAAAAGTAAACACACCTTCTGCAGTGAGCAATGTTGCCTCTCTGCTACCAAGCTCCTCCAATCCAATTTTAACCGGTTCTAAAGATGAGATAATAACATTTATAGATTCAAATTCTTCACCTGAAATATCCATGCCCTTTCCAATCCCAAGGTCAATCAATGCTTTCGAAATTGGTTTTTTTAGTTGTACAAACCTTTGCATGAAATAAATATACCTCATAATAAAACTGTGTTGAAAAGTCTCCCCTGAAAATAGAATGCCGGGATCGATGACAGTTTTTCTGGGAAATGATGCCCCGCCATAACTGTATTATACTATAATATCTTCCTGTACTGTTTAATTAAATTGTCGTTAGGGATACATTGATTATATTGTATATATTGCTTTATTAAAATTCTAATTCTAAATACTTTCGGACACGTGCTTTTTTCAAAATGAGATTGTTGACAACTTCACTATTTTTGGTTTCGGTGATTTTTTTCTCAATATTCTTTAAACTTGCTCTGTAGTATTATAATTAAAAGTGGCGTAGAATTATAGAAAAGTAGAGACGCATTCTGAAATGAAAAACTTTGGAGTTTTTGCGCACTTCCAATCAATCGCTGAAAAGTGAAATGGAGAATAACTTTACCTTACATTAGGCTTATCTACACCATGCATTTTTAGAGGTTAGTAGTACGGGCGCAAAAAGTGAGAGTGCACTGTTGCAAATGTCGATCATTTTTGCAAGACCCCCTCCCTCTTGTTACAACTCCCACCCTCATCCCCCAAAGGGGTATCTTAACCTAAGAGAGTGAAAGAGAGAGAGAGAGAGAGAGCATCCTTCGCCTGGCTCCGCCAAACGCATAATAAAGCTCTTGGTCTTTGCACTTGGCTTAGAAGGTCCTAATCAGCCAGTTGGCTTAGAAGGTCCTAATCAGCCAGTTGGCTTAGAAGGCTTAATCTGGCTTAGAAGCGTAAATGGCTTGTTCAGATGTACATTATTATTTTGAGTTGCCAGATTGCACTATTTATTTAATTAAAGCATATATTCTTGACAGTTGGCTTAGAAATCTTAAGCAGCCAGTCGGCTTAGAAGGCGTAATCAGCCATTTCGTGTATATATATATATATGCGCGCCTCGGTGGTGTAGTGGTTAGCGTCGCTGACTACGAATCCATCGGCCCGGGGTTCGAGACCCGACGGCAGCCGGCGCGCAGCAAAACCCAGCTGTTCATCCTTCCACACAATAAAGAAAGTGGTTGGTAGATAAATGGGTATCCTAGGTGGCCTAGTGGTTAAGACGCTGGGCTGCTGATGGGGCGTGGTTCGGATTCCACGTTAAACTGTATGTCTAAGGTGGAGTGAAAAGCTTGACCTTCGTCAGAATGAACAATTCGGGCTGAAGCTAACCAAAGGTTACATTAATTAATTAATTAATATCGTTTATATACAGTATACAACCAAAAGAATTAAATTAAACACCATTACATCATTCTGTTTATTTAGACGAATTATTGGAAATAAGTTCATGAAATATGTAGAAAATAAATGCACATTCAAATTAGTTGATTCAATGAACAGTTTGAACGAGGAATATATGCAATAAAAATATTAATAGTATAAGAAATACGAACGAAGAATATATATACAATCAAAAAATAATAATAGCATAAGAAATACACAAGTTGAACGAAGAATATATATATATAATAAAAAATAAAATAAAAAATAATAATATAAGAAATGCACAATTTTAAACGATAGAATATAATCATCAGAATAATAGTACAGGCGAAATCTATATACACACACACACATTTATATTAAATAATTAAATAGAAAATAAATATACTGCAAAATCCTCAAAATACATACACTTTATGTTCTACTGCGCTTAACTAAAACACTAAACTCGCACGTGATCGAGTCTACAGTTACATCATTGTTGCTTTGCACTATGCGATAAATACGATTGAACATTATTTCACCGCTCAGGTTATAGGGGTGTCTATACTCGATGTAAAGGGCCTTCATTTCGTTCAATACTATTTTTGTGCCCACTTTACATTCGATTAGCAAGTTATCTTTAAACACGGACATAACACATTCAAAAGAACGTACAAAGAGATCATCGTTAGCCACATCATTATTAAATACAAGTTTATAAACACTCCTTTCCAGTCGATGGTTTATTCTTACGGATCCGAGCTTTTCAATCGTGAGCTCATCTTCACAATTCCTAGCGGCAGTTGAAATAATCTTCTAAGTCGTAACGACAGCTGCTCATTATATAAAGAAATAGTTCTTCAGGGTGAGCGGTGTAGGTGAGCTCTGCCCTGTACCGCTCAAGTCCTTTTTACCAAAGTTCATGATATTTCGAAGAGTATAAACCTTTTAAATAAGCTTCCAGCCCTAGACCATTCTCGCCTTGTTCAGTCCTACACTCGGTAAACCCGTCGAGCAGAGCGGTGTATGCATATTCAAGAACCGTATCAAAATAAACCATATCCGTAACACGCGCGTGTAATATAGGCTTCAGCTTGCGGAAACCGATGATTTCAAACATTCTGTTCAAGATGAAACGGTTTCGCGTAGGGACAAGAACGTTATTATCAGAAGCATTCTTCCACATCAGTCGTATATCAATGCATGGCTGATCGTTATTTATACACAACGTACAAACAATGGCATATGAGGGGTATCACTAGTCTGTTCTCTTGTGCCTACACCTGCAGGTATTCATAACGATCCTCGCTCTACTTCTCAACTGCCACGAAGATGCTATTCATCTCCTCAACACTTAAATAAACAACATTCCGTTTAGCAGAGTTTGTCTACAAGTCGTTTCCAGTACATGGTTAATGGCACCAGTTTTACGCCTGAACACGCGCAATGACTTCGTTACGGACACATCGTACACGGCATTGAGAATGCTGCTGAAAGGAAGCTCCATCGTATTGTGAGGAGTGCACGTCCAGTCGGTTCAATCTCTGAGATGACTATGAGCCACAGGTGGGCTGATCGGCTCGACGGCAGGTGTGGAGGAGTGAGTCACACCATAAGCTGATGAATCGTGTACGGCGTTGTTCCAACGTGGAAGATTCATGCGAATACTTGTATCTCATTATACTGGGTAGGTGTTTTGAGAAATTTTCCATCTGCGATACATGAAGCAATACCAGTTTTAATGTTTTATCACTCCCCCTCCCCAGAATGCGCACCAGACATTTTCGCTCAAGGGGATTTTCACGAACTAAACACATTTTATTCACACTCTGGCGCTCTATTTGAGAGAAACATATGCCCATATTTTTACTTTTTGATTAACAGACAATACTCGTCTCTAAATTCTATTAAAAACTCACGCAGGCCTTTAGCCACAACCTTACTACAAACCTCGTCACGGTATATATTAATGTAGTGGTAAAAATACTTCAGACTCTCCATTATGATAAGATTTACATTCTCAGCCGCAGGGTAGTACTCCGTATGATGTAACATGACATAATACCGCTTGGCATACCACTCATCAACAAGACTCACTAACCATAACCGTTGCTTCTCTTCTGCACGTGTTGTTTCTTCCACTTCTCGGTATATGTAGGCTTTTATAAAGTTTAGTCCAACAACATAGTTCACTACATCGCTTATACCACGAAATCCTGCAATGCTCTCGCCAGAATAGCCGTAGAGTATTTGTACTTCTTGTTCCTCAAGTTTCGCACGGTTCAATGTAGCCTTAAAAGTATCAAAGGAGGGTGGAATAGGGAGTCTTTGAGTATCCGCCACATCTTCACACTTTGCCGAATACCACTTCATAAACGTCGAACACGAAATATTAAAGGTACCCATTACTATTTTTCGTCTACGTGGGATTTTGTCAAATACACATCTGAGGGGCTTGCAGCGGTCAACTGAGCACGCAGGGTAGAGATATGCCCAAGTAGTAGCAGGAGTCACGTGATCATTGATCGATCATACAGGGGGCGGAGTTTAGAACGTTCTCCTGTACATACACACACACAAAGTGGAAAGTGAAACGCTAATTGAAACACGATTTATTTAATAAATATATCGAATTATTCAAGGTGTATTTTTAAATACGTGTAATAAATAAACATATCGTTAACAAGTATATATATATATATATATATAACAGTTGAGGATTATGGTATCCAAAGGGTACGGTATCATAGGTACCAAGCACTTGGTAACGTTTCCTATAGGTGTTACACCATACCTTCGTACCCCTAATTCCTTCATGCCACCCAGCTTCTGCGCCCGAAAATTGTGGGTCCCCACAGTCAGTTGGGGTGTCTGGTCGCCTTCATCTTCCAAGCACACTCGATCTTCAACAAGTCAAAGTTAACGACCCATCGGTTCGCCTGGTTAAGCGTGACACCCTTAGCCTTCACGATATATTTCATATCCTCTCGCACCCTCACCCGTATCCCATAAGGTTTTGGAGACAAAAGAGTCAGCGTATGCGATGTCTCCATATTCATCCTTGATCTCATCCGGCAACTCTCCGAGAAATTCGCCAATAGGCGGCATGTATTCACTCTCCCTCTCTGTGAATATCACACTATCTGTATCGGCGTACAGAGCCCTCTGACCAAGAAAATGCAATTGACCAAAGTTTGATGCGTGCCTAGGCCGTTGTGAAGCTGGCTACAGGTATGTTTGTAACATGCGATGTGTTTGTGGCCAATTCGGTAATGTTGTACTTTATTATGTATGTATTACCTACATTCACCATCTCGATGACCTCTTTGTCGGGAGCGTTGGCATAATCCCAGACTTCACTTTGGGCCAAATGAACGTTCCCCTTGCTTGTATTCTGTGCAAATTTTCCCCAAAGACTGTTTAAACACAACTTTGCACTAAAGCGCTTGCCTGGGTTCTTTACAATTTGGGAACGGTGAAGCTGTATCCCTTCACGGTCACGGTAACGCTGAACATAAGCCGATTTTTCATCTTCGGTATCAGCTCCTTGCGGATACCCTGATGCTTCTACCTTATCCTTCAAAAATGTGTTTATATATGGCGTGAAAAGGTTGGGTAGCTTCTGAAACCTCCACACCTTATATATCTTCAATATTCTGTAGCCATGGCGAACAGCTAGGGACAGCTCAGGGCTTTTATATACGCCTCTGATCTTGCGCTGGTTGGTTGTGTCGTTGTACGTAAATTCCACCCAGTAAATTCCACCCCCGAAAAATCCACTCAGTAAATTCCACCCGTGGTAAATTCCACCCATGGTAAATTCCACGCAAAGGGTTATCAAAAAGATTTACAGTTTATTAAAGTTTATTCAAAAGTTTATGCAAAATAAAAAACTGGTAAAATATATAGGTTAGGTCAACTGTACACCGTTGATGATTGGTTAGGTTTAGTTGTGATATTTTCGTTAAAACTAACGAAAATCACGCTAACCCAAAAACAAGTGATTTGCTATAGAAACGATGGTCAAAATCATTCGAATCACCTAAAAACACACCAGAAAAACACTGTCCATTGACTATCAAAAATTGACCATGGGTGGAATTGACCATGGGTGGAATTGACCATGGGTGGAATTGACCATGGGTGGAATTGACCATGGGTGGAATTTACTGGGTGGATTTTTCGGGGGTGGAATTTACTGGGTGGAATTTACATGGAACCGGTTGTGTGATTACAAGCCCCATTGTTTTTCTCTGCGCACTTCAAGCACAGGGGAAACATGAGCTTGTGGTCAAAACGGCGGGTAAGATCGGCACCCATAAATCGCGTTGGGGGAGCACATCTACGAAAGAAAGGCCGAAATAATACTGGTTCAAATTTGTTGAGAACACCTCGATGGTGGGCAGGTCAGGTCCCACCAGTTTTTCAAGTGCACCTACCGGGTACGGATTGTTCTTCACGTAGGGATATAAAGAACAGAAGTCGTAGTAATGGAGTTTCACGCCCTCCGTAGGCGTAAAGTATAGATTGAAGGGATTTGCACGCCCTCCGTAGGCGTAAAGTATAGATTGAAGGGATTTGTACGCCCTCCGAACAAGATATCACCGCAATTGAGAGGATCCAGCACCATTGAACGCTTGATCGTGTTTATTTCTTCACGGTACTGTCCATCTGTTTCCATCCGTGCATCATACTCATGCTCCCACAAGACCTTGTGAGTGAACTGGGTGCCTATAAGCTGATAGCGGGTGCGGGTCCATGCAAGACTGTCGGTAGGAGATCTACTGTGGATATCCTACGATTCCACACTCAGAACAGGGGCATCCGTGCCACCAGCAACCGTTAAAGGAGTACACAGTCTTCTCACCAGTGGCACGGTTTTCGCTTAGCCCAACGACCCAAAAAACACGACCATAAACCTTAATGGGCACTTTCCCCGTGTTGCGGGCATGCTTTATTTATACACGTGTGTTGCTGGATGTGTATGAGCCAGTAAATAGCCTTGTGCCCATAACTTTGGGGATTGTTTCTGTGAATGACGGCTAAGGTGTCTTTAGGCATGAAATTGTTCTTGAACACCGTAAAGCACAATGAGGGGATCGTGGTTGCGACTTGCAACGGATCGCATTTGAAACTGTCTATGCACATCCTTCTAAAGGCCTGGAAACAGTCTAAGCACGCGCACATCATTCACGCAAAAACGCTCACATTCATCAGCTAAAGTGTAGGGATTAGATTCATTAAAACTGTTGTAGTAGCGGTCAAAATCTTCATGTTCACCTGTACTCATACATTCATAGTTAAAGTGATGTTTGGGTGGAATTAGTCCTACGTAATTTAAAGTTACGCTAGTGAGGAATATGTAAGGGAAATATCCTTTTGAAACTTCGGCGGCTACGCCCTTTACCCTGGGTACCTTTGCTAATTTACAAGGTGTGAATAATAGTGTCTTTAAACTGTACAGTACATCTTATTTGCATCTGTATAAGTTTGTTTCCTCTTTTCAAGGGATCACCTGTAAATATCTCAGATGGCTCGTGCTCAAGAAGCTCCTTATAAAGGAACTGTGTGTTAAGTTTTGCCCCGTTATGCGCAAGAATATACAGTCATTATTTTGAACTTGTCTGCTAACTTGACAATATAGGACACAGAGAGTTTCACCGGACTGTCGTGTGCAATCGTTTTAAAAACGTTTGTCCGTTTACCACATTTGTGACACTCATCACACTCGACTTCCATGCACTCATCACAGATAGTCTGGCTTACAAGTAGATGTGGAATAACCTCTTTGATTTCAGCAATCGTATATGTTTCTATATCATAGTACAGAGTTATATAAGGTCTATTTTTAGGCTTAGCGTCTTTCATATAACCACATGCTTTACTCCAACCACTTTATATTTCTCATGGTATGTAGAACAATGAATTTCATCACATTTATGCCTGAAATTCCCCCAATTATCCATCATATGAAACATATCATATTCACAGATTCTCATTTTCCTGCACGTGTCAATTGACTTATGGAGCTCAAAACAGTTATTATTGAAAAACGTGCGTCTGCATACATCACAGTCCCTCTTCTCAGCTTCAACCACACGGCTTTCATATTTGGAGCTTTTACATTGCGCACATACCATGTGGCAATCCTTACAATGTTTCACTATATCATCCGCAAACTCGAGACACCCTTTACACAAATCATGATGCCTTCTATATTTTCGACTTTTATTATAACTCCTGTAAAGAGCCCTTATATTGCGGATGGGAAGATACGTTGAATCTGACAATCCTAAAATAAGTAGGGGTCTTCTACGATCTCTCACACTGCTTTTAAAAACATACACTTCTACGACGTTCATCCATTCCAAATACAACTACACGAACATTCATTTCCTGCTCTACCTTTTTCAGCTTTTCAGAATCCATATTACAATCAAACTCAAGTTTTTACAGTCCACAGCCAGTTTACGGGCACGCTGCAAAACCATAGGCAACCAAATTTTTTTTTTGTCCATGTATTCAGTACAGTAAACATATGTGTCAAGACTAGTGCTATAAAGCCGCAACCACGATCGGCATTTATATGCAGTCTATAAATTGCCTGAGAATTGAAATTAAGAGTATAAGGTGTGGCACTATGACCCGCAACACGGAACACACGGTCAATATCAACTGTGAAGTTGTCCATATTGAAGGCTGTACTACTTTGAGAGGCCTGCATTATACGGCCTAATATATATACTATATATCTACAACTGCCAAGCGTCTGAATGGTATTACTACCCAAAAATCATCTACACCCCTGTCGTCTGAACCGAACCCGGACAGCCTCGTCCTGACTTCACGTCCGTCGCGGTTCTGAAGGGCAAACTCCACAATACGTTCAACTTCGCGCCGTAGTCTGTGTTCAACACCATTGCTAACATGGAGCCAGGATCAATCCTGACTATATACCGATTTCTAGTCAGAGCTGGGGAGGGGGTGGTGGTGCGCACCAACTCGAATGTTATATCTTCCTTTACAGCACGAGAAGCTGCTACTGCTGCTGGTGTGGAGGATGTACCCAGAATTGAACAGGAATAAAGGGGTACATTTTTATTTGAGGAAGGTACTCGTGCGAGGTTTGTGTCGTAAGACGCTTCATAATGCCTCCGCTTTGAATTGTCGCGTGTTACAGGTATCGCTGGTGTGGGCTCGTTGGCAGGGGTGGAGTCTGTGACAACAGCTACGGGGTCGTCTGTAATATCGAAGATGGGGACATGATGCTGTACCTCATCGTCATTCACGGTTCTGTGGAAGAAGGGGAAAAACAATACTGTAGAATATAAGGAACACCACTTAAATTTTTATATTTTGTAAATGACCCACTTAGGAGTGTGACGTGTTAGAGATGGAATCTGTAGAAAAATTCAGGTTCACAAGCCCATCCACATGTATTAATTCTGGCCCTACAGGATGTGGTAAAACGGTGTTTATGCTTAAAATCATTAAAGAAAAGGGAGAGATGTTCTCAAAACTTATAAATTGCAAATTACAATGTATCAATGAAACCCCCTCAAAAGGCTCGCCTACGCCGCTACAAGAACATAATACGTACACTCGCTCGTAAAAGTCAGACGGTGGGGAAGAAAAAACGAATTATTGTTAGCCCTATTAAACAGAGAAAAAACACCTGATGAGAAAAGAATATTATACCAAGAAGCTCTGCAGAAATTTCTTCACGAGTACGGAAATTATAAGTCCGACAGAGCTCCCCGTGGTGATTTGGCACAGCATGGCCAACGATGAGCATGGCGACAGAGGACCTGTGTCCGACGATAGAGCTGACCAACCAAAGAGTAACGGTTTGGCCCCGCAACATATCGAGCATTTATTAAAAAGCCCCCTCCCACATACATTGAGGAATAAAGGTTTAAGCCTTTATAATCTATTGAATGAGGATCCCAACATACAGTGGACCGATACAGGTGAGATCATTGTGGAAGGAGCAAAGGTACAGGGATTAAATATCGTAGAGTCTACGACGTAGACCATCGTCCATGACCTGGTGAGAAAGTGGGATAGGCCCTCATCATCAGGATGGAAGCATATTAAAACAAGACTATAACAAATAAATGTCCCCAAAAAAATTATAGGAAATCTGAACAGGCTAAAAGATTTGGAACATGCATCGCATGTGCCACAATTGAGAACGTCATCAACCCCAGCAGTAGCACCTCTGAAGAAGAGAAAGAGGCTAAACAACAACAACAATCAACCCTATCCACGTGCTTCTAAACTACGTAAATGGTAAACGTATTAAGAAGACGTTATTATGACATTTCTAGCCCAGCCTCCTACGGCGGCGTAGATAGACTGTACAGAAGTGTTTACAATGATGGAGTAGGGAAAAAAGATGTTGAGAAGTTTTTGCGGGAGCAGGACGCTTATACACTTCATAAGCCTCTGAGAAAAATGCTTAAAATGGCGAAGACAACAGCGGCATTGATTAACTCTTTGGCAAGCAGATTTAACAGACATGCAAAGATATTCAGTGTATAACGATGGTTACCGCTACATCCTATTCATAATAGATGTATTCTCTAGATATAAGGCTAATTCCTCTGAAAAGTAAATCGCCTGAAACGGTTGCTAAAGCCACCAAAACGTTGATGTTGAAAGAAAACAGGGTTCCTGGCTATTTTTGTACGGATATGGGGAAAGAATTTATAGGCCGAGCTTTTCAGAAGATGTTGACAGAGTTTAATATCAGCTACTACACTACCAATTCTATACATAAGGCCTCTTTAGCTGAAAGAATTCAACGTACCATAAAGGAACGCATGCACCGCTATTTTACACATAAAAACAAAACACATACAGATATATAGACATTCTGGAATCATTGACCTCATCTTACAACCGCTCACACCATCGCACGACTGGGACAACACCTAACGAAGTTTTAGAAAGAGGTACGCGCACAGAGTCCGATGTGAGAAGAGATGGAACACCACTACCACACACTTCGCGTTTCAAAATCAATGATTATGTAAGGCTGTCGCGTTCGGGAAATAAATTCGAGAAGGGACTTGAGCAAGGTTGGACGCGTGAGATTTTTAAATTAGGGCTATGAGACCTTAAGGCGAGATAATGTATTACGTTGAAGATTTGAATGGGGAAGAAAAGGCAGGAGGCTTTTACCACGAGGAGTTGCAGAAAGTGACATTTAATGTAGGAAAGAATACATATGTTTAAAATTGAAAAAATTTTAGGAAGCAAAGGCTCAGGAAAGAGAAAAATGTACTTAGTGAAATGGCTAGGAACCCAGAAAGCTTCAAAACCTATAGAAAAGCTGATGCAATAATGAAGCTTCAATAGTAAGCAACATGGCGCCTAACCATTTCTACATCACACTACCGTCCTCTTCGTCCCTGTCTGTACATCTGAACATCACACTAGCCAACTTTGTAACAGAACTCCATGGACCCATTGAATTGGGTCGTGATTCGTATGATGTGGGGATATGTGAAATTCAGTTGGACATCCACTTTTTAAATATTGATTATAAAGAACCCGTTTTTACGGTTCTTAGAGACCTTCATGAGTGTGAAAAAGTCGGGGTAGCTCGGGATGAAACCATACGTATCACCCGGATTGGGGATGCATGGTATTACAGTACAGTAGTAAAATAAGGTCCGGGCCGTTATGGTGCGGCTAAGGATGTTGTGAGAGACTTAAACGTAAGTTTAAAAAACTCAAATCTCACGGCTGATTTAGTATACGAAATCATAAACAAAGAAAACCCTGTACATACTCTAATCCTAAAATCACAGGCTAACAGAAATATTAAAGACAGAGGGCTTTTCAAAATTATAAGCGAGGGGCGATATCGATCAGCCTTGCAAAGAGATACCTTTCACGAGGTACAACATGACTTGTCCAGCCTAATGTATCAGATGAAATTGGAGAAATTGGTTGCTGGCTATACACCCCCAGACATGTGCTATATTTACAGCAATATAATGGAGCACCAGTTTGTTGAGGTTACCCAGGCACGCCTGCTGCGCATTGCTCACATTCCCAACCACAGAAGGAAGGACATGAATATTACATATGACAGGCCCCATTAATGTGAATGTCGCGACTAATCTAATAACCAATATCTCAATATATATATATATATATATATATATATATATATATATATATATATATATATATGTGTGTGTATATATATATATATATATATATATATATATCAGAACGATTGAGGGAAAAAATTTCCCATTCGGTGATGGGAGCTTAACAGTGAAGCTGCACTTTCGACGCATTGAGTTATAATGGACAGAAAGCCTTTCACAGTCTATCGAGGTGTGAGATACCAGCGTGGTAGTGGACTTGGATCTATTTTTTCAACCATACTACGTACGACTGTTCCTTTGCTGAATAGGGATGCCACATATCTCATAAGGAAAGCGCTACAATCAGGTCTTAACACGGCAGAAGACATAATGGCTGGGGCTAAACCTAAGGAAGCTCTAAAAAAAACACTTAAAGCGTACACGGGACGAAATCATCAAAGATGCAAAGAGAGAACTGCGTGGTGGTGGGAAGAAGAGGGCTGTCCGGAAGAAGGGATTAATAGCACGTGGCATTAAACGTAAAAGGATATCGAAGAAGTGTTCTAAGCGAATGAAACCTATGTTGACCATTTTTTTTTACTGACATAAGCTACCGATATTGATATCATGAATCATAGACTGTTTACTACTTGTCGAGAGAGGTGGTACTATTTCTGACTCGTCATGGCACGCTTCATCCATTCGTGTAGTTCACAATGTTGTAAATCGGAGCTGTCCCATTTTGACATGCCCCCAACTCAAGTTTCTATTGAGCACAGTGACTTTAATACAATTAACCCTTTAAACACAATTAGTTCCCCGAGTGCTCCAATAGAATTCGTGATACCCAGCTCATGCCCTTACTTTTTTGACCCAAGCTGTGTGCACATGTACGCTAAACTACGTATAGCCTATTCTGATGGAACGAACTGCAATGACAAATATGCTGTATATCCTGAAACAAACTTTCTGCACTCCATATTCAACCAGTGTGATGTATATTTAAATCAGGTCAACATATCGGCAGGAACGGGTTATTATTACCTACAAGCCTATCTGGAAAATGTGCTGAACTTTTCCAAAGAAGCGAAGGATACTTTTTTAAGTGCCGAGGTCTGTTATCAAGCTATAGACGAAAGTAGTATAAAGGACAAATTTAAAAATTCTAAAAAGATATGTGTTTTGGACACCTGCATACAGACTTCAAATTCCAGGAGAAGTTGCTTGTGAATGGGGTGGATATGGAAATAAAGCTCACCCGCACGAATCCTGAGATGTGTTTAAATCTGGCTGCTGATCAAGAGGAAGGTGCAAAGCCCATTGTGATTCATATTATGGAAACATACCTACGCATACGCCGAGTGAAATTAAGTTCGCCTAAATAAATAGAAATTAAGAAAAATTTACTACATGCCACAGTAAAATACCCAATAAACAGAGTACAGATCAAACTATATACGGTGCCAGCAGGGGTGGCATCGAAACAGATAGAAAACATCGCCCTGGGAGTTCTACCTGAAAGGGTATTAATTGGAATGCAGGACCACGCTTCGGTGAATGGAAAATATAAAGAGTGCATTTAAATTCGAGAATTTCAGCCTTAAAAATATAACTCTATACGTCAATGGCGTTATGTTGGGTGGGGCTATGGATATGGATTATTCATCAGACGCTGTGTTCCCGCTTTGAGCGAGAGCATATAGTAATCTGGCCCATATTGCAGGTGCTTGTGATGAGCTCGGGATTGGGGCAACGCAAAAAGAAGTCATCGATCAGTTTAACCTTTATCCGTTTAACATCACACCTGACTTATCTACTATTGTAAATACACACTTAAGTCCACAACAAAGTGGAAACATATTAGTCAGATTGGAATTCGCCAAGCCGATAGACGCGCCTATTAGTGTGCTAGGATACCTCGAGTCACAAGCCCTAATAGAAGTTGACATATTTAGGAGCGTTGTCACTGACTTTTAAAATGGACGCGAATACACTTCAGAGAGTAATGAATAGTGAACAAATCACACGTTCCAAATTTATCAGTGTTTGCGAAGAATGAAACATTATAATTGCCAACTACGAGAGAATGCGGTGGTCTTATTGTGAACACATGTTATTGGTGATGAAGGGATTCATTGGTTTGCAATCTACTTTAAAAATAGGGACCGCATGTACTATTTTAATTTACTCGGGACCCCTCCCTGGAGTGACCCTATTATTGTACAATTTCTCGAGAGGTGCATATCCCCAAAATTGTATGGAATCCCTACCGACTACAAGGATTGTAGTAATACTTGTGGGATGTACTGCCTTTCATTTCTCATGCATATGTCACGTGGTAAGGAATTATAAATTTTTTACAATTATTCGACCCGTGTCACTCAACGAAACGACGAAATGATATGCAGACAAATAAAAAACCGTTTTCCGATTGTGCGCACTTGTTGTATAGTATGATGTTTTGATCGTATATATAAAATGAATAATTGCATCAATATTGCCTCCAATAATATTAGTTTGTGTATTCTGTAGCTTATTTAAAATGTAATAGAAACTAATTTAAGATGGTTATAAAAATTTTAACTACCGGGTGTTTCAAAAGTCCCTCACTAATTTGATTTTCAATTTTCTTTGCAGCTAATCGACCAACGACGTTCATCTTGTGGTAAACTCTTACTCAGTAGTTGAGAATTGTTTTGAGTCTACATTTGAAGTTTTGCTCCGTTTTCTTCTGCTACCATGCTGACTCTAGAGCAGAGGTGTAAAATCGCTGCATGGCAGGAGGTTTTTCAATCTGTGGTCGAAGTGCAGCGACGATTCCGGGCAGTCTACGGACAGCATTATGCACCGGATAGGAACACCATCGTCGCCACCCACCGGAAGTTTATGGAGACCGGATCCGTAAAGGACAAACCACGATCAGGAAGACCTCGAAGTGGGCGGAGTGAGGAGAATGTCGAAACTGTCCGTGAGGCGTTTACTCAGAGTCAAGGAAAGTCCATTCGGCGAGCTGCTGCGGAACTGAACATCAGCGCGACATCTATCCAACGGATTTTGCGGCGTGGTCTCAAGCTGTATCCGTACAAGATCCAGGTGGTTCAGAAGCTGGAACCTCAAGACTACGATTGCCGGGTGGAGATGTGTGAGACACTGCTGCATCACTACGAAAGAGACCCATCGATCCTGGAGCACATGTGGTTCAGCGACGAAGCTCTCTTCCACCTTTCTGGTCGCGTCAATCGGCACAACACCCGCATCTGGGGAACTCACAATCCTGCGGAGATCCGTGAACATGAAAGGGACACGCCGAAATTGGTCGTCTGTGTGTGCCATCTCCTCAGCTGGGCTGATTGGTCCGTTCTTCTTCCGGGATCAAGATGGAAATTCCGTGAACGTCAACGGAGACAATTACCTTCGTATGCTTCAGGAGTTCTGCATCCCCCAACTGTCAGCTGTAGCTGACATGCAAGAAGTCATTTTCCAGCAAGACGGTGCCCCTGCTCATTACTCGCGTGAGGTTCGCTCATTTCTGAATAAGCAGTTCCCGGATCGGTGGATTGGTCGCCGTGGTCCTATCGAATGGGCTGCTCGCTCGCCTGATCTTACCCCATGCGACTTCTTTTTGTGGGGCTACATTAAGAGCAAAGTGTACGCCACCAAGCCGCGAGTCCTCCCCACACTAGAAGAACGGATCAGGAATGCGTGTGCTTCTGTTACTCCCGAAATGTTGTCCAATGTCGGCCAAGAATGCGTAAAACGGTGGCTCGCTTGTTTCGAAAAAGACGGTGCCTACGTTGAGGTGTACCAGTGACTTTCCAGTAGACTTATGAAGCCAAGTTTGCTGCCACCAAAATTCTCATGAATCGTAGACTCAGCAACCAAATTGTCTTTTGGTTCCTCTTGTAATTGCTATTTTAATAAAATTTTAAAAATAATGAGGGACTTTTGAAACACCCTGTATCTTATAAAACATGATTTCTTTCATTTAATAAATTGATGAAAATACATTGCGTCTTCTTCTTACCCAAAACACGCAAAAGAAAAAGCTCTTACCCGAAACATAAGAAAAAGAAAAAGCTTAGGGTAGAGGCGGGTTCCATGACCCCTAAAACTTTCTGCTATTACCCATAGTAATTTTAATTGGTTGCTGTCTAGTAATTTTTGCACTAGGTGGTGGCAACACCACAAAATTTCATTTAGCAATCAGCGTGTGTTTAACTTTTGTCGGGGGTGGGTGTGTTACTGGCAGATATTTGGAATGTGTGTAGATCGAAAGTTTTTATTATGATATGGTTCCTATAAAAACTGAACTTATCTAGTGTTTGTGGTAAAACTTAGGTACTGTAACGTCTTTGTAAGGTGTTATGTCGAACTTTCTTCTAATTGATTAAGAGGCGTGTTACAACATATTTATGGTGACAAAATTGGGTTCCATGACCACGGGATCATGGAACCCACTGTCATATATATAACCTTTGGTTAGCTTCCGCCCGAATTGTTCATTCTGACGAAGGTCAAGCTTTTCACTCCACCTTAGACCTACAGTTTAACGTGGAATCCGAACCACGCCCCATCAGCAGCCCAGCGTCTTAACCACTAGGTCACCTATGGTACCCATTTATTTACCAACCACTTTCTTTATTGTGTGGAAGGATGAACAGCTGGGTTTTGCTGCGCGCCGTCTGCCGTCGGGTCTCGAACCCGGGGCCGATGGATTCGTAGTCAGCGACGCTAACCACTATACCACCGAGGTGCATTTATTTATATACAGTGCCCGCGAAAAGTATCCGATCACCCTTGAAATTTGTATTTTTTACATAAAAAACAATGTTTAAATGTATACTAACCTTATATTAGTATTTTGTCATCTGTCTTTTGGTTTGGATGACTTGTTCTAGACGTTTTGGCATGGATTTAATCAAGTTTTGACAAACTTCCACTGATATTTCCTTGCACCATACCTTTTTGATGGCCTCTTGTAATTTTTCGACTGAGCCAGTGTCGTGGCATTCAACCTTATTTTTTATTATTAGCCACAGATTTTCTATCGGATTGAGATCTGGACTATTACCAGGCCAATCCAAAATATCAAATTTATTGTCAGTAATCCATTTTGTCACTATTTTGGCCCTGTGACATGGTGCACCATCATGCATGTATGTTTTTGTCCTTTGGATTGCCATTGCCATTGGAAGTTTATCCTGTAGCATTGCTAAATACCGTGCACCATTCATAGTTGTGTTCTTCGGAAGAAAATATAAGTTTCCACGCCCATAGTAACCGAAACAACCCCAAACCATCAGACTTGGAGGGTGTTTCATTGTCTTTAGGGTGTATTTAGGGTCCATCCTATTTGAGCCAATAGGCCGGCGAACCTTTTTTGGACAACTTCTGAATGTCAAAAATGTCGACTCATCGCTAAATAAAACCTTCTTCCAGTCATCAACAGTCCAATGAATGTTTTTTACAAAATGCGACACGTTTTTTTACGCATTTTTTCATTAATGAACGGTTTCTTAGCAGCATGGCGAGATGGTAATCCGAGTTCTTTTTGGAGCCGCTCCTGGATAGTTCGTTCAGAAACACCAGATAACAAATTATTCATATTAAATTTTATTTCTTTCGCAGTTATTGTTGGGTTTTTCAATACTAAACGTTTCATAAGTTTGTCTGTTCGCGAATTTGTTTTTCTCGGTCTGCCAGATCGTTTTTTAGGGACTGGCGTGGTTAGGCCACCATTGTTCTTAGCCCGTGAAACCCATAAATTAACGGTACTTTGGGATATGTTTAATTCCTTAGCTATCTGTCTCTGTGATTTCCCACATGCATGCAAAGCAACAATAGCACCTCGACAATCACTCTTAAGTTGTTTTTTAGCACACATTATATATAAATTTTATTTACACCACTTTCTGTAAAAAAAAAAAAAAATCAAGAAATTTACACAAACAGTGAAATCTGACAAATTTGAGACACAGCCACCCGCAACGAAGGCTACCAGAACACTAATTTGAGAATGCGTTGGATAGCTCTCATATCAGCGAGCAACCTCAAAGTTACCAGATGTCGCTAGAACAAATAGAAAGTGAATTACGTGTCTCTGAATATCAAGGGAAAATATTGTATTTTCTTGAGTGATCGGATACTTTTCGCGGGCACTGTATATATATATATATATATATATATATGGGTGGTCCATAAAATTGAAGTTTTGATTTTTTGTTATTGCCGGCGTAACTTGTGAGGATGAATGAGAAAAACCTCTGGCCAATTTTTTCCCAAATCAATCACTTTTTAGGGGTAGCACACAGTACTTCATTTTTGCACTTTTGCAATACCTAGTAGATTTACTTGTATATTATGTTCCAGTTCCAGTAATACATCTTTTCCTTGACAGATTATTGGTGTAGTGTTCATTGGTTGTGTTTAGTGGTTGGATATATGATGACAAGTTCGAAGCTCTTGCTTTTATCTCCTTGAAGGAGATAAAGTGAAGGACAAGCTTCTTGGAAGCAAATTACCATCACGTGGAGAAGTATTGTCATGCTTCCTTCATCACCACACTAATCTCAAGAAGGAGTTGAAGGAAAGTGCTCAAGTAGTGTGGGGTCAACTTGAAATATTTTGGAACAAAGCTCGAATCCCGACAAGGGAAAAATACAAAGGAATCCAAAAGATCTTGGACCTTCACCAAGATTGGATCAAAATAAAAAAAGGACGAATGAGGAGGAGCCAGAAGCAGGTGAGTTGGATGATCAATGATAAATAAAATAGTTTCTCGAGAGTATGACATATTATACTGTACAATAGTCAATACATTTATCATATATATATTATGTATATTTATTATTTATATTTAGGTGTACAACGAAGAGGGATTCAAGGAGACACTTCGGAACCTATTTGATATGGCACATGCTGATGCCTTGTCTCTAATCAAAAACCCAGAAGACAAGGCCTTCTTGCTGGCCCAGCGAGAGCCTGGAAGACGGGGATGCATGGTGGGAGTAGACAGAATAACAGCAGAAAAAGAAAAACAAGCTGCTCACAGGAAGATGGAGGAGGAGATGCGAAAGAGAAAGGTGAGATTGTTCTTCAAATTCCTACTTTCATTTGATTGCAATGATTAGGTTGTTCGTTAACACTAATTGTCCATTTTCTTCGATTGTATTGCAGGCAGTCAATGAAGGTGCATCAACATCGGTACAGCAGTATTGGTGTCCTCAACAGAATCCTCAGTCACTGACGAGTCATCCTCCACTGAAGATGAATGGGCAAAAGGTGGAAAGCGACCTCCAAAACAGGTGAAAAGAGTCAAGAATGTGATAACATCAAATCTAGCTGCTGCCCTAGATCGGACACACACTACGGACAGGATGGCAACCTACATAATAGCAGACTGCATTGAGCCTTGGCCACAGCCCAATGAATTTTAACATCACCCGGACCTCCATCAAACGGCAGAGAGAACGACATCGGATCATGATCTGCAGTAGCCTAAAAGCTTCCTTTCAGTCCGGTCCTGCAATCATCCACTGGGATGGAAAACTTATTCCAGACCTCCTCAACACCAGAGACCATGCGCATGTGGATCGGCTGCCTGTGCTCATTTCCTCCTTTTCGGGTCAATCTCAGCTCCTTGGAGTCCCCAAAATACCAACTGGATCAGGAGAACACCAAGCCAGCGCAGTTTTTGAATTATTGACTGATTGGGGCCTCGAAGAATCTGTCGTGGGGATGTGTTTCGACACCACTGCCTCAATGCTGGTCGTTTGAATGGAGCGTGTGTGTTGTTGGAGCAGAAGTTGAAGAAAGACCTCCATTTTGCCTGCCATCATCACATCATGGAAGTGATGATCGGTGGAGTTTTCACTGCTTGCTATGGCCCAACGAGTGGACCTGATGTTCCATTGTTCAGCAGGTTTCAGAGCAAATGGACCTTCATCGACACAGGAACATACGCACTGGATGGGATGATGAAGAGGTGCATCGACTCTTGGCCCCCATTAGAGATTGGATTCTCCGCTTTGCTGAGGAAAAACACTCCTCAAAATCCTTTCGAGATGACTATCAGGAATTCCTCGATCTGTCCATCATTTTCTTGGGAGGGAGCATTGACAACTACACCTTCAAGCGACCTGGCCCCATGCACCAAGCCAGATGGTTATCTAAGGTGATCTATTCATTGAAGATGTGGCTGTTCAGGGGACAAATCCCAGCCCTCACTCCACGAGAGCAAAAGTGTCTTAAGGATGTCAGTGTCTTCGCTGTTTCCATCTACCTGCAGGCATGGATGACAGCGCCAATAGCTGCTGCTGCGCCTCGCAGCGACCTCAGTCTTCTGCAGAGTCTTCGGGAATACCATGACCCCAAAATTTCGGAAGTGGCATTAAAAAAACTCAGCGGTCATCTTTGGTATCTTTCGGAGGAGATGGTGGGCCTCGCGATTTTCGATCCTGAGGTGTCTGAAGAGACTAAAACAGCAATGGTGAAGGCGATGGAGGAAGTTGAAGGAAAGCCTGATTGCCAGAAGAGAAGGAAAGGTGTTGCTGAGGGGGCTTCAATCGAGTCACTAGCAACAGCAAACTCAAAAAGACTGCTGTTGTCTCTGGGGTCAGGTGTGGGATACCTGAGGAAGGAGGTGCGGGATTGGGACAGTGATCCTGATTACCAAATAGCGAAGAAATCAGTGGCAAACCTCTCTGTCGTGAACGATCATGCAGAGAGGGGGGTTGCTCTCATTAATGAATACAACGGCTGCCACACCAGGAATGAGGAACAACTGCAGTATCTCCTGCAAGTTGTTGCTAACTACAGGAAGCAGTTTCCTCAACCACTGAAGTCAGCCTGGCAACTGGGCGAGAAAACAAAGATCAAATGAGGTGCAGAGGGAATTGTTAGTCAATTCATTTCGGAATTGTTAGTTACCCTAATAGTCATGTACTGTCACCAAGATTAACTTTGCTGTGATTTTCAGATTATACCAAAACTTCAAGTGTCATGTGCTACCCCTACAAATTAACTGATTCAAATAAAACTTTCCCAGAGGTGTTTTCTCATCCATCCTCATAAGTTACAACCCAGCAATAAAAACAAATCACAAAAAAAAATTCCACCCCTATAAGAGTGGACCACCCTAATATATATATATATATATATATATATATATATATATATATATATATATATATGTGCCTAAATAAGAGCATATCAGAAGACGAAGAAGAGTCAGATATGCCTACAACAGTCACCCCAGATTCCATACGCCCATTCAAAAAATCAGAGCCATAAAAGGCAAGACGAGGAGGCCGCAAACCAGTCAAAACACGAATCCTTACAGACACTCCAGAAAAACTTCAACTGATGCAACGACAAGAAGATGCATCAAAGAAAAAACAAAAAAGAAATCCTGTGAAAATACAACTCATTTGCGAGAAATCAGTACCAGTCGAAGACAGTTCACCAGATTCAAACGAGTTTATCTCCAGTAGCAGCTCTTCTGGAGTCGAACTTGAAATGGATCTCCATTGAGAAACTGAGGAAAAAGGAGAACCTGAAGTAGGAGATTATATTGTCTGTAATCTGAGGTCAGAACAAGACACAAAACTCAGTTTTGTTGCTAAAATAACTGAGAAACAAGACGACACCGATTTTTTGGTATCTTTCCTCACAGCTTCTACAAAGAGGAAGAACTATTTTAAGTTAGCGGATGAACCTGCAGCATGGATCACCAGAGATTAAATTGAATACCAGTTATCCCCTCCCTTAACAGCTGGAGGGACTGCAAGAGCACAAAACATGCTGTGTTTTGAGACTGATGTATCTTGCTTCCTTTAATTTACCTTTTTTTTTAAAACAAGGGGGATCATAGAACCCACTCAAAGGGTCACGGAACCCGCTAAACAGTGGGTTCCATGACCCCTCTTGCAAAAAAATAATTGTTCCTGCTCGCATACAAATGACAATGACCTAAATTCATAGCTATGATAAAAAACAGCCTATTTACTTATACAAAAATTACAAAATCCCTATACTGACTGAAGACAGTGTCTAGAGGTCTTTAAAAATTTTTGGGTCATGGAACCCGCATCTCCCCTACATTATTTCGTTAATGATGGGGCAATCGCTGGGTTGACTGCGTGGTAAAACTTCTACCTCCGTATTCAGGTCCACGACATGCATTTCTTCAAAACGATCATAAAAAAATTGTATAACTCGAGTCAAACCCTCATCGGACCTTTAAGGAGAAAGGATAATTTTAAATTAATTTGATTAATTCACACATTTTCTGAATCTTTTTGAATAAAAACCCAATTGTTTTTCATCAAAACATATGCAGAATATATATATATATATAGGAGGAAACTTACAATGTGAAGTATCAAATATCTTTGAACCGCTTAGAGAAGATTGTGACCCTTTAAAAGAAAATGCCGAATAACATTTCAAATAAATTTATTATGGAATTTATAATTATTTAAAACTTGCAAAGGAGTCTTGATTGTTATGTTTTAAAAAATCAACGATTTTTGATGAATAGAAATATCAAAACACGACTTTACCATAATATTAATTACTATTGCAAACTAATCTATATTTAAAAATTGCGAATACCTGCTATTTTAATGAAGCATTTTACAATAAAATGTAACGAGATGAAAATAAGTTACTAAGCCCTCCATATATACATAATTATGATGAAATAATCGAAACACAATGGTGCTCGAGAACTTTCTCCTAATGACATCCTCAGGATCACTAAAATAAATAACAAGTTCGCGAATAAATATATAGGTCACAAAAAATATAAATACAGGTACATAAATTTATACACTTACATTTCAACGATAATCCTTGCTCCGGATCGTAAGAAGCGTCATTGTAAATATCATGGGAAATAATCCGTCCCAATCGGTTGCGTTAAAAAGATTAATTGTAGACACCGCAGCAGTGTCTCCATCTTCATATAAAGCCAGTAAACTGTAAAGTTGTTGACCCACTCATGACGGAGGGAATGTGTTCGTTTATTCACTGGTGAAAATAACTGCGGTGAGTTAAAGCTGAAAATATTCACTTTTATATACATGATCCCCAAGCATAGCCCCGAAAAGCATAATAGGCGGATCGTAAGTTTGCCGATTGGTTGCCAATGTAACTGGACGGGCTATGTTAAATTTGTGTAAATCAACTGCCGTAACACCGCTATAACGGGCCCACGCTTTGGGCTATGAAGTCCTGATTGGTCACCACGAATAATGAAGGTGTGTCTTTATCCAATTTGGCTTATTCTCTCCGCAATGGGTTAGGTTAGGTAAAGTTACATTGGTTACGGAATCCTGGGTCGCTACATCATCTGAACACGGTCGTGGGAGTAAAACTGGGGTACCTTGAGTTCCTCAGGCATAGGACCTATGTCCCCTATCGGGGAACGACGGGTTTCTCCCCCTCAGCATAGATTTCGAAGCAATTTACGAAGGGGTCCGGGGCTCAGGAGATCCCCCATCCCCTACCGATGTGGGAGGTGTTCTTTTCGGTCACGTGATTGACCAGTGCACTGCGTCGATTAGCTGATCATTCCATTTCTAGGGCTAGGAGTCGGGGGGAATCTTCTCCTCCCAAGCCATAAGCCTAATGATAGGCTGTATTGGGTTCCCGGAGTCAAGGGGACCCGATAAGTCTTTCGGGGTACGACAACACGTGAAAACCGTACCTTGCACCACGTCGGTTAGCCTATGATTCCATGAATTTGTAAGGCTAGGAATCGGGGGGAAATCTAATCTAATCTTCTCCCCAGAGCCATAGGCCTAATGGATAGGCCTCGTATTGGTGTTCCCGGAGTGATGGGGTCGCCGATGAGTCTAAACGTGTGCCGGGGACAACCTGGAGAATTTTGCGAATGGAGCTAGTAGCCGCGCAAAGTAGCCTCTGTAGCCGTTCAATTAATTCTCGGTTCACGTCCCCTGGGTACCTATCGAAGTTTGACCGTGGCTGAAAGCACCTATGAAATGGTAGATAGATTTCTTTTTGGTCAGGTGATTGACGACTGCACTGCGGCGATTAGCCGATGATTCCATTTATAGGGCTAGGAGTCGGGGGGAATCTTCTCCTCCCAAGCCATAAGCCTATGGATAGGCTGCATTGGGTTCCCGGAGTCAAGGGGATCCGATAAGTCTTTCGGGGTGGTACGACAACACGTGAAAACCGTACCTTGCACCACGTCGGTTAGCCTATGATTCCATGAATTTGTAAGGCTAGGAATCGGGGGGAAATCTAATCTAATCTTCTCCCCAGAGCCATAGGCCTAATGGATAGGCCTCCTATTGGGTTCCCGGAGTAATGGGATCGCCGATGAGTCTAAACGTGTGCCGGGGACAACCTGGAGAATTTTGCGAATGGAGCTAGTAGCCGCGCAAAGTAGCCTCTGTAGCCGTTCAATTAATTCTCGGTCCACGTCCCCGGGTACCTATCGAAGTTTGACCGTGGCTGAAAGCACCTATGAAAAGGTAGGGCCGGGGTGATCCCAGCCCGGCTACAGACCCCTCTATAAACGACTCGTTGACTTATAAGTAGCGCGTCATAGGGCCTATGACTTCGGCCAAAATTTTCCATCAATCGCGCGCCCAACGCCTCGGCTCGTCGGAGCAACTGTCTCTCCGGTGCCTATGGCGGCCCATAGGGCTAGCGATCAGCAATAAGTAGAAGATGGAAGGTCGCAGATTGGGCTCTAAAGGCGCCCGAAATCTTGTGAGTTTCAACAGGCAGGTAACATCTTGCAAGGGGTGAGATCGTGAGTTTTAGTCCCTGCCCTCTCACGTATCTACCGGATGAATTAATTCCCGTAGCAATGTGACGTAGGATGCTGCCTAATCGAAATTCTCACAACTTACCCAATGGGTGTTGTAGACCGTGTCCCCAGTCTAACTACCACTACCCAAGCGTTCGACAAGTGTGACCATGGAATCATAATACATAAACTGAAATGTTTTGGGATAACAGGAAAAGTAGGGAAATGGATATATAATTTCCTTAGTGAGCGGCGACAAGTCGTTACAGTACAAGGAATATCTTCATAATCATGCTAACTGACATAGATGAGGACGTTACCAGAGACAGCACAGTAACACCCTTTGCCGATGACAAAAAGAGCAGTACAAAAATAAGAAACCTAGAGGATATAAGATCTCTACAAACAGACATCAACAGAATCTACAAGTGGGCGGAAGACAACAATATGAAGTTTAACACTGAGAAATTTCAAATGTTCCGGTACGGAAAAAGGGAGGACCTAAAATCCATGGAATACAAAAGAAGATTAAACGCCTGGCACAGAACAATCCCCGATGAGCCGGGTGTACCTGGCTATATGAGGTGGAGAGTACAAGAAGCCAACTCATTACTTCACCAGGCCAACTCGAGAGGAGGGGCGACAAGATTGACCTTCGTGAAATGTGGAATCATCGCACGGAACATTTGAAAGGTTGAAAGGTATATATATATATACAGGGCGTCCCAAAAAAATGTATACACACTTTAACAGCTGATAGCTCAATTGATGTTTCTTTCTTTCCAAGTTAAACCCATTAGAATTAATAATGGCAGTCAGACTAAGCTTTGAACAAAGGAAATTCATTCTAAAATGCTACTGGAAGTGTGAAAACGCAGTTGAAGTGCAAAGACAGTTTAGGAGGGAGTTTCAAACAGATCCACCAACGCGACTTACCATCACTCGAATTAGAGATAAGTTTGAAGCCGATGGAACTGTTCAGAATGTCCACAAGAAGCGTTCCGGAAGACCACGGACATCGACAAGCCCCACAAAGCAAGAAAGATTACTGGAAACGTATCACCAAAGTCCAAGAAAATCTGTGCGGCAAGCGAGTCGTGAGGTAGGAATTTCAGAATCGTCTGTCCAACGCATTTTGAAGCGCTGTCAATGGAAAAGTTACATTCCAAGATTAGTCCATGCTATTAATGAAGATGATCCGGACCGAAGAGTGGAGTATTGCGAGTGGTACTTGGCACGATGTGGATGTGGATTGGACGAAGGGGTTTCGTAGAATACCCTCCGCGTTCACCAGACCTCACACCACTAGACTTTTTTATGGGGATACTTAAAAGACAAAGTCTACGCTATAAAACCTGCAACAGTCGCTGAATTGAGAGCAGCCATTGAACGAGAATGCACACAAATACCAAACGAAATGTTTCGTGATGTTTGCGATTCCATTGCTTCACGTTATCAGCAGTGCCTGGACCAGAACGGACGTCAGTTTGAAAACAGGCGTTGACAAAACAATTAAATAATGTCTGTAGATTCTATTACATTTTGAAAATGAAATGCATTTTAATAAACACTGCCTTTATACGTATTTAAAGTGTGTATACATTTTTTTGGGACGCCCTGTATATATATATGCAGAAAACAGGGGCCAAGAAAAGAAAAACCGAAATTAAGGTCCAGGAAAATGTTTCTTTTAATTTTCAAAAAATTGTGTAATGTGTAAGGTGCCTGTATATATATATATATATATATACGGGGTGTACATAAAGTCAGGATCTATTTTTGTGAAATAATTATTTTTTTCTATTTTTCTTTTCAGAAGCCCTTAGAATGAATACAGAAGAGCGTGTGGCAATAGTAATTTGGCGAATCGAGGGAAAGAAATACAATGACATCAGAGAGAAGTTTAGAAGGAGATTTCATAAGCCGGGGCCAATAGACAAGACACTATGAAAATTGGTGAACAAATTTAAACGAACGGGATCTGTAAATGATGAAGCAAGATCAGGACGACCGTGTATGTCAGATCTTACCGTGAATGCAGTACGCGGAATTATCACTGAGGAGCCACGTACGTCCGTTCGTGCTGCATCACACAGACTCGGCCTCCCGACGTCATCTGTGCACAAAATTCTGAAAGTTAATTTGCGAAAGAAAAGCTATCATTTGCAGGTTTTACATGATTTACATGAGGAAGATTTCCCTCGACGAAGTGCTGTGTGTGCTGATCTCGTAGAACAAATCTGGAGTGATAATTTAATGGACAACATTCTCTTTAGTGATGAAGCCACTTTCCATACGTGTGGAAAAGTGAATCGCCATAACTGTCGAATTTGGGCAGATGAAAGACCGAATGATTTCGTCCAAAATTGGGAAACAGACTCACCTGAAGTTAATATCTGGATGGGTTTAACAAAATCTAAGGTTTATGGTCCTTTTTTCTTTGCTGAAGCTACAGTTACGGGGCTTATTTATCTGGACATGTTGCAGCAATTCCTTGAACCTCAGCTGATTGGGGATAGGATTGTTAGTACCGTCGTCTATCAACATGATGGTGCTCCTTGTCACTATGCCAAAATTGTTCAGGATTATCTAAATGGACGTTTTTCCAAATCGCTGGATCGGACGCGGAAGCAACAGACCTTGGCCAGCGAGATGACCAGATTTAACCCCTTTAGATTTCTTTGCATGGGGCTTTATCAAATCGCACGTCTATCAGACGAAGATTACGAGTCTTGAAAACTTACGTACACGTATACGAACTGCTGCAGATAACATAACCCCGCAAATGTTCCAGAATGTGTTTAGAAATGCTGCGGAACGATTTGAGCTGTGCAGGGATACTGATGGGCGTCACGTCGAATCCTACTCTTAATTATTTAATAAATGTTACCACTTTATCATTTTATGATTGAATTCCATATAATTTCCAAGTGCTTCAGAAAAATAGATCCTGACTTTATGTACACCCTGTATATATATATTGAGAGAGAGATTTATGTTTATATTACATTGTTTAAAGTGTGTATTTCTTATGTTGAGACGAGAGAAAGGAGAGAGAATGCGTGTGGTTAGTCAGAATGTAGGTCATCCGCATTCCGATGTGACCGCTTCTGTGGCTTTCGATTACCTCAGGCGATTGAGCTGCCTCTATTGTGCGTTTTTGCCCCGTTCTTTCTCGTTCAAAATAATAAGACGAAAAATAAATATTATTCTCATAGAATATTTATAATGATTATTGTCGATTTTAGTATACTAGCTTGAAAGTACGAATTAATTTTAACTGAAATTACTTTGAAAATAGAAAACAAATAAATAAAGAACTGCAAATAAAGTAAAACTTTTTTACTGCATGAAGGAGGGGCCAGGGGGAATAATATAGTAAACTGAAATAATAAATGATCCTAAACTTATAAAACGCTTAGAAAATTACTAATTAGAAATGAGAGTAATTTTTATAGGGATCTACAGATCTACAGAAGCTAAAGGTAACAAAGACCCTAAGATCCACTCTAAGGTTAGCCCGAGAAAAAGGAAAGAGTAGGGGTTTAAGAGAAGAAAATAAGGGGTTAAGTAAGTAGCAACACCTATCACTCATGGGCTAACATTCATTCAGAAAAAGAGAAAAAAGACTCACCATCACCATCCGCCGGCCACTGCAAACATAGTCTTAACTCCAGTCATACCATGCAAACTACAGACATGGAAGTAAAGAGAGTTACAGACATGCAAGTAAGGAGAGGATAAGAAAAGAAAAGAAGTAGGTTAAGTTAAACAAAAAGTGGGTTAGTTTATTTACGAGTCAACAGACTCATCCTCGACCACCACCTCCAGAGCTCCTGTTACTAATTGTTTTTTTATTTTAAACAGCGTTAATATTTTTAAAATGCCTATCTAAACGGTTTTTAAACATATTAACGCTGGTAGAGTGAACGACTGACGCGGGAAGATTATTCCATTTATCAATTACTTTAAACGTAAAGAAGTTTTTAGCGATATTAGTAATGAAATGTCTGCCACGCAACTTAAATCCGTTATTACTAGTATTGCTATTATCGAAAGTGAACAGTTTGTCAAAATTTACGTTATCAATGTTATTAACGATTTTGAAAACTTCAATAAGCTCCCCCCTTAATCTCCTAGTTTCGAGCGAATGCAAGTCTAACACTTTAATCCTATCTTCATAAGGCTTGTTGTGCAATGACGGAATTAGTTTCATGGCACGACGCTGAACCCTTTCTAACCTATCAATATCCTCGCGTAAATACGGGCACCAAAACTGACCAGCATATTCTAAATGAGGCCTGACTAGGGACTCGTAACCTTTAAATCCTTAGATACGCGTACGCCTAAATCTACTTCTTCGTCAACGCTCGCTAACTCTCTATCATCCATCGTGTACGTGTAATTATTGTTACGAGAACCTATATGCAAAACTTTACATTTGTCTACGTTAAATTGCATCTGCCACTTATCCGTCCACTCCATAATCCTGTTTACATCGTCTTGGAGCCTATTTCTATCGTCCTCGTTAACAACCTTACCACCTATTTTAGTACCGTCCGCGAATTTTGACACGTAACTAGTCCATCCTACATCTATGTCGTTAATGTAAATTACGAATAGCAATGGGCCTAACACTGAACCCTGTGGGACACCGCTAACTACATCCAACCACCCCGATTCACTACCATTAACAGCAACCCTCTGTTTCCTAGCGCGTATACCGTGCGCTTTAACCTTCGCAATTAATCTTCTATGCGGAACTGTATCGAACGCCTTTTTAAAATCTAAATAAATAACGTCAGCCGCTCTATGCCTATCGTATTCGCTCACTATTTCGTTATAAAATTCTAACAAATTAGTTAAACAAGATCTATTGCGTCGAAACCCATGCTGACTACTATTAATCAAATCTCTACTTTCTAAGTGATCGATGATACGATCCCTAACTACGGATTCCAAAAGTTTACCGACAATTGACGTTAAGCTAATGGGCCTATAATTGCTAGCTACCGTGCGGTCGCCTTTTTTAAAAATAGGCGTGACGTTGGCTAATTTGAAGTCTTCAGGAATAATCCCCGTTTCGAGTGACTGATTAAAAAGCTTCGTTAAGGGGCCTACGATAACGTCTTTCAAAATCTTTCAAATGTCTGGGATAAAAAGCGTCAGGGCCTGGAGCCTCGCTAACTTTTATCCTATCGATATAATGCGCAATCTCACCCTCGTAAACAGTTATTTCATCCAAAATAGTCTCGATACTAAATGGAACGATATCGTCCACGTCACGTCGGGGACATTATTTACGTCTTCTACGGTAAAAAAAGCGTCGCAAAAAAGTTATTGAAAATACCCGCCATCGCCTGAGCGTCAGAAGCCAAAGCGCCATTAACATCCACTAGAGGGCCTATGTTATCTTTTATCGGCTTACGATTATTGACGTATTCAAAAAACTTTTTTGGATTATGTTTACTATCCGCAGCTATAAGTATCTCTAAATTACGCTTAACATTCCTAACTGATCTTTTAACCTGACGTCTAAGCTCGATATATCTATTAAAGTTAGCCGCCGTGCCATTGTACTTAAGTCTATACGCTCGTTTATGAACTCGCCTATTTCCCTAGTCCACCACTTGGGCCTACCATGATTTCTAGCGCGCTTTGGCCTACGAGGAATAAACTCCCTTTCAATATTCCTAAAACTTTCTTTAAACGCCACCCAGTGCAAATTTGTGTCATTACCCATAAATAATTTATCCCAATCCACTACTCTCATCCTATCCGCAAAACTATCAAAATTAGCCCTACGAAAATCAGAGACTTCTATTACGTTACTATCCTTAGTGTTTTCTATCAATAACTTAAACCTAAGAATGTGATGATCACTACATCCTAAACTCTCGCCTACTTCTAAACATTCGACTATATTCTCGCCGTTTGTCATCACCAAAACTAAAATATTATCACCGCGCGTTGGTTCGGTAACCATCTGTCGTAAAAAGTTATCTTCCATAAACTCGATCAATCTCAAACCCTCCTCATTACCAGTAAAAGTCTTGCAGTTAAAGTCTCCGACAATTATACTATTCCGATTGTCAATAAAGTTACCAAGAAGTGAGTAAAATCTAGTATCGGTATCGAAGGGTTGAACGGGAGGTCTATAAACAACAACAAAATTAAAACTAATGCTACGCATCCTAACTTCAACGCATATCGCATTAATTGCTGCCGGAAAATCTATCTTAACCTCGATAGCCCTAAGGGAATTACGAATGTACAGCAAAACGCCGCCACCAATCCTATGTAACCTATCATTAGTAAAGAGTTTAAAACCGGTATATCAAATTCCCCCAAGAAGTCCTGAGTCACCGTATTTAACCACGTTTCAGTGATAGCAACTATATCGTAGTTGCCGGAATAAATTATCGCCTTAAATTCATTTAATTTATTTCTAATACTACGCGCGTTACAATAAAAGACGTTTAAGTTATTTTATACCACGGGCCGGCGTTTTAACCTATTTTTTACACGTCGGGCCCGCGTTTCCCGGACCCACAACGTTTAAAGAAGGCTTCGACCTATACAGCTTTCCCACGTTTTCGTCTATTAACCTACCTAGCCTAGCATTACCTATTTCATTAAAATGCACCCCCCATCTTTTATAAAAAGGCTAGGATCACTGAATTCTGACAACAGCTTTACGAAGGGTACATTTTCCTCAGCACAAATCTCTTCTAATTTAGTATTCAAAAATATCGTTTTAGACGTAATCCTAAGACCCAAACCGTGCCTAGGGGTAATATCTAGAACTAAAGACCTATTTGACCTCGCCTTTAGGGACCTAATTAACCGCCTATATCTCTCCAAAAGGTCGGGCACTCTCGTATCGGGCCTATACGAGTCGTTGCCCCCTACCATCGTCACCAACATCGAGTGACGGGAGGCAACGTCAATCCTGATCCACCTCGTCTCTAACTCTGTCAACCCTGGCCCCTGGGAGACAGACCCTCCTCCTCTTGGTTGGATGCCGTTCAACAAACTCTGTGTCCAATGGCTCACTAAAGAGTCCACAATTAAAATAGTTTCCCCCTCATTCACGTCCCTTTCCAAATGGGCGAAAGGGTTCGAAACCTCGATAGGGGGGATTCCTATCACCTAATGTACGCGGCCTAGCTCCACCCTTAACTTTTCTAAATCTCTCCCCATCTACTAATCTCGGACCAACCTTAACCCCCTTCCCCAACTCTATCCAACCTTCCCGACAAGCTACCTAAAATAGAAACTAGGTTACGCACCTCACCCTTCAAATTACTAACGTCTTCAACGTTAGTATTGGTTCGGCTTTCGTCAAACGTAGCCCTACCTCTACCCTCATCAAGCGTTGCAAGTCTTTCCGTTACTTCACGTACACTGCGTTTTATGTCAACTATTTCCTCCATTAACTCGCAAAAGAAAAAACTGATCTCGGTAATCGCCATAGGAACGCCGTTATAATCTTTAAATTCCGAATACCACCGGTTTACCCTCACACCTAACACACGACGCTTTCTGCGACGGCATCGCGCAGTTAAAAATTAGTTTTATAACCGTCACAAGTTTAAGTTAAATTAAGCCGGCACGCTATGAAAACTTCTAAATCGCTAAAAACCACTATATTCAATTACTTAACTATAACAATGTGAATATAAACGCAAGTATATAAAATTCAAAACTTTCCAAAAGTAAAATTATTAGCAATATGCAAAAGTAGATACATTACGTGGGTACATTAAGATTGAAATTCTTTTCTACAAGTAAAAAGTTTCACTTTCAAATTGATTGTTTGCTTGCTTGCTTGCTTGCCTTCGTGCTGCTTCTGCAATAAATAATTCGACATTGTTTATTTGCTTGCTTGTCTGCTTTCGTGGTTCCTCTTCTTTGCATTTACTTTGATTTTGCCGAGTTTTCTTTATAAAAAAATATAGAATAATATGAATGTGTATATAGTTTAGTCCTGTACAATTATTTTATATATATATATATATCAGAGGTGGGGAGTCGGGGCTTTTTTGAAGAGTCGGGAGTCGGTAAAAACGACCGACTCCCGACTCTTTGATTCAATTTCTATATGCCAACAATTTACCAGAATACTACTCTGCCCTAAATAAATATCTTCCTGAACTAATTCTAGATTCACATTTCCACATTTGATTTATTGTTCTGGTAAATCTTAGCAAATGAATTTCATATTTCTATTTTAGGATACTAGGTACCATATAAAAATTAGCAATATATTAATTATTAATTTAATTAGCCCCTATTAGTAATGAGTCGTGGGCCTAGTAGAAAATCAGCAGTCTTTCAATATTTTAAGCTAAATGAGGATGAAAGTATTTTTATTTGTCAAGTAGAAAAGGATGGTAAAGAGTGTAATGCAAAAATTAGTGCTTACACTGGGAAACATGCTAATGCTCCAACTAGAGCCTCAAACTTGAAACGCCATCTACGAAACAAACATCCCAATATTTATAAGGTTGTAGATCAGCATGATAAGGAAAGAGTCGGGAGTCGGAGTCGGTTTTTAAAAATACCGACTCAGGAGTCGGGAGTCGGTTGCTTTTGGCCGACTCCCCATCCCTGATATATATATATATATATATATATATATCGTTTAAAATGTGTATCATTATTTTTGCTTGTATATTATTTTCTGTCATTTGTTTTTTCATTCAGTCATTCAGTGTCTGTTATTGGATGAATGTACAATATAAAGAGTCTTGTGTATTTCTTTTGTTGTCAATTTTAGTATTGGTGTTTTAGTTAGTTCTTTTGCTAAGCTATTGGCAACCCCTCTAAGCATTGAGATCATGTCTCTCTTGCCTTTAATATATAAATAAATAAATTAAATAACTGGTAACCGTTCCAGGAATAAAAATTAAAATAAATAGTGAATGTGGCAACTCATCTATATATAAATAAATAATTGAAATAGTGGTATCTGACAACCCTCCATATATAAATAAATAAAAAATAGTGGTATCTGGCAACTTCTGACCCTCTATATAACAGATGCTGGTCCCCTGAACTCGCATAATGTGTCTGGCTGCGGCCAGGCGAAGGATGGTCTCTCTCTCTCTCTCTCTCTCTCTCCTCTCTCTCTTCTTCGGTTAAGGCTTACCTTCTTAGGGTAGGATACCCCTTTCTGGGGTAAGGCCGCCCCAACTTCTCCCCCAAAGACTCTCCTCCTCCTTTCTCTCCCTTAGGTTAGGTATACCCCTTTGGGGGGTAAAGCTGTCCCACTTTATCCCCCAAAGCTCTCCCCTTCATGCATCTTAGGGGTTACACACCCTCCTCGTTGCATAACCCCCTCCCATTGTTGCATATCCCCCTTGCAACATTGATCAACATTTGCAGCATTGCGATTGTAATTGCACTCTCCCTTTTTGCGCCCATGCTACTGAGGTTCTTTTCAGTGTAGTAAATATAAAAAAGTTTCATTACTCCATTGAGTACTGCAGATCCAAATATTTAAATAAATTGT